>VKKW01000620.1:0-34186 GCA_018350135.1 Citrus trifoliata
TAAATAAGGATCATCCCAAAAGCGATTCTTCATTTCGGTTAAGAATTTGTTCTATCTTGCTTGGTCCAGTGTTCTGGAATTTGACCTAAAGTAAGGTGATTAACTATATCAGCAAACCACGGTAAAACATTTACACTCATAAGTTGTTCATCTAGGAAAGATCATTCAAAGGTAAGGATTCTATAATAAATTTAAGATCAAGGTGAGACAAGTGATCTGCCACAACATTTTCAAACCTTTTTTTATCTCTAAACTCAATGTCAAATTTCTAAAAGTAATCCCAACAAATCAATCTTGCCTTAACATATTTCTTAGTAAGCAAATATTTCAAAGCAACATGATTAGTAAAAATAATCACTTTACAACCTATAAGATAAGATCTAATTTTATCAAGTACGAACACCACAGCTAACATTTCTTTTTTCTGTAGTTGAATATTTCAATTGTGCATCGTTAAGTATCATACTAGCATAATAAATAACATAAGACACACGATCTAATCTTTGTCTTAAAACTACTCTTATAGCATAGTCGGGTAATTTTAGAAACCTCCCTTGAGGTTTGCCCTTACTACACTTAGAGAGAATGTATGCATATTGACATATAGCACCTCTGACCGTGTATTAGCGTTAGAGTGTCGTCTGGCTGTTAAGGGCAATAACGTAATTGTAAAAATAAAGAGGGTGACTACAGAAAGAACGCAAGAGGTTTTGCTTCCTCTCCCCGTCTTCGTTCTTTTTCTTTCTCTCTCTCTGAAAAGAACTTGAAGGTAGAAAAGGGGAAAAAAAAGAAGAAAATTCTTCTTTTCTTTCTCATTTCCCTCATCCTCTCCACCCATTTTATTCTTTTATTAGTAAAGTTAAAAAACAAAGGCCACTATTTCTACATCATCCACTTTGTCTTATTACTTTGCTAGTCAACAAAAATTCTAACCCCATGTTAGAAAACAACACATATTAATGCTTCTTTTTTCTTATGATCCTTTCACCTCTTTAGAAAAATGATGCACTAGTTATTCATAAGAAAGAAAAAGAAAACCAGGAGGCACTCCATGTAGTTTTCTTTTTCAGTTTTCTTCTATTTATGGGTTCAATTCTTTAAAGGCGAATTGCAAGTTTTAATTTTTGTTTTTTGTTTAATACGCACACACGCATAGATCTAGATGAGAGGTGGTTTCTATATGCTGTTCAATCTGATTATAAAGCACATCTAAAAAATTGTGATACTGGAGGCCATTTTTCTGACTGGCCGAGTGTTTTCTTTAGGTTATTCTCTTTCTCCTAAATTTACTCCATTTTTTATTCTTTCAATCAAACCCTAAAATCCTAACAAAATCATGCCAAAATTTTGATTCACCAGACCTCTTAAGTAAATTAAAGCTTTTGTTTTGTTATCTTCTGCAATGCAAGAAGCATCGTCATGTCTGCATTTGTGCAAATTTTAATGTACTCGTAAGCGCATGAATCTATTGTAGATAGACTAATGGTAACGAGTGTCGATCCACGAGGAGGTGGATTTTAATTGTGTCTAGAATTAATTTTTGTAAATGGATGGTTGATTTCTGGTGAAATTGATTTGAATATTCTAAATCTTCGAATTAAAATGGCAAGAATAAATTCCAGAATTAGAATTGCAATGACGAGAATAAATTAAAGAGAATCGATTGAAATGACGTACTTGGTATCATGGATCCGTATCAACATGCATCATGGGCTAAATTATCCTTATTAATGCCAATTAAATCATGAAGGGGGAATCCACACCTCATGAACACGCTCTAATCAATATTGGTTCTAAGGGCTTACCGTGCCAAATAATAATAACCTTATACTAGAGGGCCGGTGAACCAGGCAGTACTAGACAAGATTAGTATTATTTGTCGACGAGAAGTCCCAAAACATCCACAAAACTAGAGGGGAAAAGAAAATAAATTTACCAAATAAAGCCCATGACACATGTTGAGACTTCACCTTCAACCCAAGATTAAAGGAAAATTTGCTACTCATAATTGAACTAGGGACAAAATGAGAATTTATTAAAATACATAGAAAATACAAGATGGAGAAGGAATTACAGAAAACAGAGTCCAAAAATAGATTCAGAGATATTAAATTAGGGGGGAGAGGCCCCCTTTTTATTGATACTAGAGTAAATCATGGCCATCAGATTAAAAACAGTTTGGACGCTCAGGATTGCGCCACGTCATCAGTTAACAGTACGCGGTTTGACCACGCGGATGAACAGTAACACGATTTGACCCAGGTTGAACAATAACGCGATTTGGTTGAAAATAATCCTGTGTGATGCATGTACAGTACGCGAGATTTTTCGTCCACTGATATGCTGCCACGTCACCATCAACAGTACATAAGAATTTTAGTCCAACAGGATCGTGACACCTCATCAGTCAATGCCACATTATCGGTTAATGCCACGTCATCGATCCGTCTATGTGAACAGTGTCGCGAACAGTAACATAGACCAGTACCGTACACGTGAATAGTACCGTACATGTGATAGTACTATTTTTCCTTTTATTCTCCTCCTAAGGTTTTTCGACCGTCCTGAGTTCAAAGTGATCTCCGTTTTATCGTCTGATCTCTCGTTTATTATGAAATTACTATAATGCCCCCTAAATTAGAAATATTAATTAAAATAAAACACACGTAATTAAATTACAAGAAGGTTAAATACATAAAAGTAAGGGTGTTAGTAAAATTTGAACATAATTTCACAGAACAAAATAATTATTTACATTTTCTCAAACATAAATAGGTGATGAAACTTATAAGATATCGGGTAATACTCCAAATCGGAGTGGGTCTAGATGATAATTTGACAAAGAAAAAGATTTTTTTTTTAAAAGCTCAAAAGGGTTAACTGTTGTGTAAATTTTAATGTACTCGCAAGCGCACGAATCTATTGTAGTATAGATCAATGGTGACGAGTGTCGATCCCACGAGGAGGTAGATTTTAATTGTGTGTAGAATTAATTTTGTAAATGGGTGATTGGATTTGTAGTGGAAATGATTTGGAATATACTAAAACTTAAATTAAAATGGCGAGAATAAATTCTAAAATTGAAATTAAACATGACGAGATAAATTAGAGAGAATTCTATTGAATGACGTACTTGGGTATCTGATCCGTATCAACATGCATCATGGGCTAAATAATCCGTATTAATGCCAATTAAATCATGAGGGGGGAATCCACACCTCATGAACCACGCTCTAATAAATATGGTGTTAAGGGCTTATCGTGCGAAATAATAATAATCTTGTACTAGAGGGCCGGCGAAACCAAGGCGGTACTAGACAAGATTAATATTATTTGTCGACGAGAAGTCAAAACATCCACAAAAACTAGAGGGGAAGAGAAAATAAATTTACCAAATAAAGCCCATGACACATGTTGAGACTTCACCTTCAACCCAAGCTTGAAAGGAAATTAGCTACTCATAATTGAACCAGGGGCAAAATAGAAATTTATTAAAATACGAAGAAAATACAAGATAGAGAGGGAATTACAGAAAATGGATCCCAAAAATGGATTCAGAGATATCCAATTAGGGGGGGGAGGCCCCCTTTTATAGATACATGGAGTAAATCATGGCCATCAGATTAAAAACAGTTTGGACGCTCAGGATTGCACCACGTCATCAGTCAACAGTACGCGGTTTGACCACGTGGATGAACAGTAACACGGTTTGACCCGGGTGAACAGTGACGCGGTTTGGTTGAAAATAATCCTGTGTGATGCATGCACTGTACGCGAGATTTTTCGTCCACTGATATGCTGCCACGTCACCATCAACAGTACATAATAATTTTAGTCTAACAGGATTGTGACACCTCATCAGTCAATGCCACATCATCAGTCAATGCCACGTCATCGATCCGTCTATGTGAACAGTGTCGTAAACAGTACCGTACACGTGAATAGTACCTTACATGTGAATAATGCCATTTTTCCTTTTATGCTCCTCCTAAGGTTTTCGATCGTCCTGAGTTCAAAATTGATGTCCGTTTCGTCGTCTAATCTCTCCTTTATTGTGAAATGACTATAATGCCCCTAAAATACATAAAATATTTAATTAAAATAAAAAACACGTAATTAAATTACAAAAAGGTAAAATGCATAAAAGTAAAGGTTGTTAGTAAGATTTGGAATGTAAAATGATGATTTTCTCCTTTATAAATATATATTTTCTAACACTCAACACACCCCCCAACCAGCTTATTGTTAGTCCCTAGCAAATAAAGCGAAAACAAAATTCAAATTCAATTTTTTTTTAAACACTCGTGTTTATTCAATCAGTCAGACTAATGATAGCAATCAAATAAAAGTATAAGCATTATCTCCAGTCTAAAGAAACATCACACTTACATTAACCATCCACATGAATCAGCACAGTAGATTTTGTTATAGCTACTTTCAAGAATGACATGTCAAACCCCAAATTCTCACTGGAAGTAGTGACACTCTCACAAAGAAATTAAACCCAATAAATATAGTCACTCCAATGAATGGTACTTGAGAGAGAAAATAATAAAGAAGTGATATCACATACTCTCACCAAGATGAAAGAAATATGCCCTCAGCTTAGAAATAATACGATCTCAAGTCAAATAAAAATGTTAGTCAACCCAATTTATTTATCTCTTTTTTTTTATGCATTACTACATCTTTTTAGCCCACATTACTAGTTTCTACTTCAGACTATAGTTCCCTAAAATCAAGAAGGACTTGTATTAGGATGTAACGTAGGCTAGGGGCATGGCTAACAAAGAAGGAAAATAAGGAAAAACAAAGTGTATGTTTGAGAAAAAATGTAGAGAAATATATTTTTTATTTTTTATTTTATTTTATTTTTTTGAAGTTGCAAGGTGGATTTCATCTATTATTTTTATTTTTCTTTTGAAACAACAACTTTTGTTTTGTTGTTTTTTTTTGGCATAAATTCACTGAACAAAAATACTTATTTACATTTTTCTCAAACATAAATAGGTGATAGAACTTATAAGACATTGGGTAATACTCCAAATCGGAGTGGGTCAAGATGATAAGTTGACAAAGAAAAGAGTTTTTTTTTTTTAGGCTCAAAAGGGTTAACTATGAATATTTAATAAAATGGATGGCTAGAAAGGCTCAAACGGGTCAAAGATGGCCTTTCCATCGTCTTTTAGGGTTCTAAATAATCGTCTATATCTACTAGTTAGATGGGCCTCCAAATGTAGCAACACACATTTTTTTTTCTTCTTTTTTATTTTTATTTTACAATTTTTTTTTTTAGGGTTAACTCAAAGGAAATCTAAAGATCGTATATACAATAATAAACTGTTAAGCTGTATAAAGAATGGACAAAAGGGTTACTCTCCAAGAAAAATGATAGGCTAAAAAAAAACTCACTTGATACTTATTATGACATGTTCATTCCTTCAAGCAACTCATATTTGTCTCCGACATCAACATGTAAAGTAGCAAATATAGCGTAACATTACTTAAGACCAAGTGATAGAACTTATAAGACATTGGGTAATACTCCAAATCGGAGTGGGTCAAGATGATAAGTTGACAAAGAAAAGGTTTTTTTTTTTTAAAGGCTCAAAAGGGTTAACTATGGATATTTAATAAAATGGATGGCTAGAAAGGCTCAAACGGGTCAAAGATGGCCTTTCCATCGTCTTTTAGGGCTCTAAATAATCGTCCATATCTACTAGTTAGATGGGCCTCCAAATGTAGCAACACACATTTTTTTTCTTTTTTATTTTTATTTTACAATTTTTTTTTTAGGGTTAACTCAAAGGAAATCTAAAGATCGTATATACAATAATAAACTGTTAAGCTGTATAAAGAATGGGCAAAAGGGTTACTCTCCAAGAAAAATGATAGGCTAAAAAAAAACTCACTTAGTACTTATTATGACATGTTCATTCCTTCAAACAACTCATATTTGTCTCCAACATCAGCATGTAAAGTAGCAAATATAGCGTAACATTACTTAAGACCATGTGATAGAACTTATAAGACATTGGGTAATACATTACTTATAAGACATTCCACAATTGTCGACTATTCCCTCCCCCCAACCAGAACGAAACATTGTCCTCAATGTTTGAAAGGAAGAAGTAGAGTTTAGAAGACATCACCTGGGTGGTGCAACATAGAAGAAAATATTTACAAGCGGCGAGTTAAATGTAATTTGTACTTCTTACTGCTGCTACTATTACCATCATTATTTGGTCGCTCCAACACAAAGGTCCAGGGGTTTGGCTCCGGTCTATAAGCTTGTAACAGATCAAGTAGCTCATTAGCAGTGTGAGCACAAAAAAATTTTTTTTTCGCATGGGAAGGAATGAAGTAGTTTTTTATTGCATGGTTAAGAAATGCGATAAAGCCATCATAAAAGTTATTGACATTTAACAAACCGATGGGTTTCTGGTGGATGTGTAGATGGGCCCAAGATGCTAGTGTGATAAGTGCCTCTAGTGTTGCAAGATCTCCTGGAAGGAAAATAAAAGCATCAGCATGATTAAGCATTTCAGTTATTCTTTCTTGCATACCTGAAACGACTAACTCTTCTCCAGTTGATGAGTCAGACGAACTGCCTAATGGTTTTAGGACTCTTGGGATGATGCCTAACACTTGACTTCCTCTGACAAAAGCTGCTCCTGAGACCATTTTTGATAACCCTCGGTTACCTCCTCCATACACCAAGTGTAATTTTCTCGCTGCTATCCTTCGACCAAGATCTATGGCTGTCTCAACGAACTCTTTATGTTTGCCATAGTTAAATCCAGAAAGCACACAAATGTTCTTGAATTGTCTATTGGGAGTAGTTGCCATTGGAATACTTCTCAAAAACAATTTGTGAGTGTTTGACAAAAAAGAATCACATTTAAGAGTCTTGGTGACAGTGGGTCACAGTTGTGTATGAGGTAACATGTCAGTGTCAAATAACGTGTAGAGCACATGGCTCGCGAGTCAAAAAGGAAATAGTAAAAAGGAAAAAGCAAACAGTAACAAAATTATTAAAGACAATAAAGCAAACAATAAAACAACAGTGAAATGAAATAACAATAAAGTAAAAGGATATTTACAGGTAGTTGCCACTGTGGCTCACATCTTCCTCTGGTTTTACGTTCAGAAACGGCTTGAACGCCCTCTATGGGTCGAGGATAGGCTTCCCATCCAGTTTTCTTATAAACTGGCAAACAGAGTCGTTTATAGTCAGATTCCCGAGACTATATCGTGCATGCTCTTTCTGGAATAATGGTCATAACTGGAGAATCGCTTCTTGCACATATCCACTGGGATGCGTTTCAAGAGACAAAAGGATATCATCCAATAACTTCTTATTCAAGCCATCTCTAATGAATTGAATCTGATCTTCCCTGTTATTAGACACCATTCCTAAAGAACATGGGTTTTTATTGCAACTCATTCTGGCACACTTATGACAAGTAACAGACATTCTTCGAGCTCGTCGTTTTCTTGCATAAGTTCCTTTACCACAACCAGGCACATATGCAATAAATTTTAGAGGTAACTCACCTGCCAATCGTACTTTAGCCTCGATTAACCAGCAGATGTTAGCGGGTATGTTATTCCTCATGAGTAATCGCATGCGTTCAGATCGAGCTTTGTAGATCGTAAGGAGGGCAATCTGTGGAAGTGAAGGGAATCGCTTGTGAAGCTTCGCTAAGATCTCGTTTCTGTCCATACCTTCGCCTCAGAATATCAGTTATTATGAGAAAACTGAAGTAACCGACTTGATTGTCACGGAGTACCGTTATCCGCCACTTCACCGGGGTAACAAACTAAAGCACACAAACAAAAAAATAAATTAAAACACACAAAGAAAATTAAAATCGTCCTCTTATTGAATTTACCTCAAGCTCCAATTGGATTTCGTAAACACTTCTCTCAATGTCTCTGAGTTGGCTTTCTAGATTCTCAACATAGGCTACTAACTCTGGTGGTTGTAGAGCCCAAATGTATTGTGTTTTACAAAATTGAATCTGCCTTTTGAGATGAGTTTTGACACGTTGAAGTGGTTTAAGAATGTTCAGGAGGAATGGTCTAAGTAAGGTGCTCATGATTAAAAATGATGAAAGAAAACTTAATAGTTAAACAAACACACTTATGCAAAAATAATTTCAATTAGCAAAAGAATAATGTAAAGAAAGAAAAGAAAAGAAAAAAATAAAATAAAATCACCGAAAAGAAAAAAAAATCAATTCAAATTTGGTGGGTCACTCAAATTTATTTCGGTGTCTTCTTCATGTGGTTGGACTCTAGATATGGTTTTAATCTTTGACCATTAACTTTAAACGTAACACCGTTCTTTGGGTCCTTAATTTCAATTGCCCCATGTGGAAAAACAGTATAAACAATAAATGGGCCAGACCATTGAGAGCGTAACTTATCTGGGAATAGGTGCAAGCGAGAATTGAATAAAAACACTTTCTGACCTGGAGTGAAAGATTTTCTTATAATTTGCTTGTCGTGGAAGACTTTCATCCGTTGCTTGTAAATCTTGGCATTTTCGTATGCGTCATTGCGAATTTCTTTAAGTTCTGCCAATTGTAATCTTCTTTTTGAGCTGGCTTGCTGCATGTTAAAGTTAAATTTATTGATTGCCCAATATGCACGATGCTCGAGTTCCACAGGTAGGTGGCAAGTTTTTCCATACACTAGCCTGTAGGGTGACATCCCAATCGGGGTCTTGAAAGCTGTTCTATATGCCCATAATGCATCATCAAGTCTTAATGACCAATCTTTTCTGTCTGGCCTCACCGTCTTTTCTAATATGTGCTTTATTTCTCGATTGGAGATCTCAACTTGGCCACTGGTTTGCGGATGATATGGGGTCGCCACTTTATGAGACATTAAATACTTTGTCAAAAGAGTTTTGAATGTTTTGTTACAAAAGTGGGTACCACCATCACTGATTATTGCTCGAGGGAATCCAAAGCGCAAAACAATGTTGCTTTTCAAAAATCCTATCACCACCTTGTGATCATTGGTTCTCCATGGAATCGCTTCTACCCATTTCGATACATAGTCAACAGCAACCAATATGTATTGATGGCCAAAAGAAGGGGGAAAGGGTCCCATGAAGTCGATACCCCATACGTAAAATATCTCAACCACTAAAATTAGATTTAATGACATCATGTTCCTTCGTGTAATGCTCCCCATTCGTTGACACCTATCACATGAAGAACATAAAGTGTAAGCGTCTCGAAATATAGATGGCCAATAGAAACCACATTGTAAAACTTTAGTTGCTGTTTCTTAGCACTGAAATGGCCTCCACAAGCTTGTTCATGGTAGAATGAAAGAATATTCTGAATTTCATTTTTTAGGACACATGTCTAACAATTTGATCTGCACAATACTTGAACAAATACAAGTCATCCCCAAAGAAATTCTTTATTTCTGCAAAAAATTTTGCCTTGTCTTGCTTGGTCTAATGCTCTGGAAGTTTACTTGTAACAAGATAATTAACTATATCAGCATACCATGGTAATACTTCCACACTCGTCAATTGTTCATCTGAGAATGATTCATTCGATGGTAATGTTTCCATAATTGTGTCAAAATGGAAACGAGAGAGATGATCAACCAGAACATTCTCTATGCCTTTCTTATTTTTAAATTCCAAGTCAAACTCCTGCAAAAGTAACACCCAACGAATTAGTCTAGCTTTTGCATCTTTCTTTGTGAGAAGATATTTAAGAGTAACATGATCTGTGAATACAATTATTTTACAACCAATGAGATAAGATCAAAATTTCTCTAATGCAGACACTACTGCTAATATTTCTTTTTCAGTAGTTGAATAGTTCAACTGTACATCATTCAATGTCATACTAGCATAGTAAATAACATGGGGAATTCGATCAACTCTTTATCCTAATACTGCTCATACTGCATAATCAGATGCATCACACATGAGCTGAAATGGTAAACTCCAGTTTGGAGGCTGAATGATGGGTGATGATGTCAACAACTGCTTTAATTTTTCAAACGCCACAAGACATAAATCATTAAAGATAAAAGTTACATCCTTAGCAAGTAAATTGCATAAGGGTTTAGAAACTTTGCTAAAATCTTTAATGAAACGTCTATAGAAACCAACATGCCCAAGGAAAGATCTTACTTCTCTGACTGTTTTCGGTGGAGGAAGATTGGAAATGAGATCTACCTTGGCTTTGTCAACCTCAATACCTTTACTTGAAATGATGTGATCGAGAACAATACATTGTTTTACCATAAAATGACACTTCTCCCAATTTAAGACTAAATTCTTCTCGATACATCTCTACAGAACTAATGTTAGATGATGTAGACATTGGTCAAACAAGTCACCAAAGACAGAAAAGTCATCCATAAAGACTTCAAGAAGTCGTTCAACCATATCAGAAAAAATGATTAACATGCATTGTTGAAATGTAGCAGGTGCATTACATAATCCAAATGGCATTCTCCTATATGCAAAAGTGCCAAAAGGGCAAAGTGAAAGTAGTTTTCTCTTGATCTTTTGGTGTTATGGGGATCTGATTGTATCCTGAGTAACCATCTAGAAAGTAATAAAATTCATGGCCTGCTAATCTATCAAGCATTTGATCAATAAATGGTAAAGGAAAATGGTCTTTACGTGTGACAGAATTATTCACAAAAATTAATTCTATGAATTAAAATTACTTACCTCACTAGCAACGGCGCCAAAAACTTGTTATGCAAATTTTAATGTACTCGCAAGCGCACGAATCTATTGTAGTATAGACTAATAGTGACGAGTGTCGATCCCACGAGGAGGTGGATTTTAATTGTGTCTAGAATTAATTTTGTAAGTGGATGGTTGGATTTTTGGTGAAATTGATTTGGAATATTCTAAAACTTTGAATTAAAATGGCAAGAATAAATTCTAAAATTAGAATTGTAATGACGAGAATAAATTGAAGAGAAATCTATTGAAATGACGTACTTGGGTATCTGGACCCATATCAACATGCATCATGGGTTAAATAATCCTTATTAATGCCAATTAAATCATGAGGGGGGAATCCACACCTCATGAACCACGTTCTAAAAAATATGGTGCTAAGGGCTTACTGTGCCAAATAATAATAACCTTGTACTAGAGGGCCGGTGAAACCAAGGCGGTACTAGATAAGATTAATATTATTTGTCTATGAGAAGTCAAAACATCCACAAAACTAGAGGGAAAGAGAAAATAAATTTACCAAATAAAGCCCATGACACATGTTGAAACTTCACCTTCAACCCAAGCTTGAAAGAAAATTAACTACTCATAATTGAAGTAGGGGCAAAATGGAAATTTATTAAAATACGTAGAAAATACAAGATGGAGAAAGAGTTACAGAAAATAGAGTCCAAAAATGGATTCAGAGATATCAAATTAGAGGGGAGAGGCCCATTTTTTATAGATACATGGAGTAAATCATGGCCATCGGATTAAAAACAGTTTGGACGCTTAGGATTACGCCACGTCATCAGTCAACAATACGCGGTTTGACCACGCGGATGAACAGTAACACGGTTTGACCAGGGTTGAACAGTAATGCGCTTTGGTTGAAAATAATCCTGTGTGATGCATGTACCGTACGCAAGATTTTTCGTCCACTGATATGCTGCCACGTCACCATCAACAGTACATAAGAATTTTAGTCCAACAGGATCGTGACACCTCCTCAGTCAATGCCACATCATTGGTCAATGCCACGTCATCGATCCGTCTATGTGAACAGTGTCGTGCACAGTAACGTAGACAGTACTGTACACGTGAATACTACCGTACATGTGAATAGTACCATTTTTCCTTTTATGCTCCTCCTAAGGTTTTCGACCGTCCTAAGTTCAAAACTGATGTCCGTTTTGCCATATGATCTCTCGTTTATTGTGAAATGACTATAATCCCCCTAAAATACATAAAATATTTAATTAAAATAAAACACACGTAATTAAATCACAAGAAGGTTAAATACATAAAAGTAAGGGTGTTAGTAAAATTTGAAGTGTAAAATGACGATTTTCTCCTTTATAAATATGAATTTTCTAACACTCAACACCTGCAACTCCACATTGCCGCAATTATTGTCAGCTATTGAATTATGCAGTGAAAGACATTATTGTACTTTTGTTAATAGTGCAAACGACAATCTAATACTGATACACAGTCAAGGGTGCTATATGTCAATATATGCATACATTCTCTCTAAGTGTAACGAGGGCAAACCTCAAGGGAGGTTTTCAAAAATTACCCCAAAATAGTCAGATGCATTACACATAATTTCAAAAGGCAAATCCCAATTAGGTGGCTGAATGATAGGTGAAGAAGTCAACAATTTCTTAAGTTTTTCAAAAGTATCAAGACGAGAATCGTTAAAGATAAAAGGTGAATCCTTAACAAGTAAATTACATAAGGGTTTAGAAATTTTACTAAATTCTTTAATGAATCTTCTATAAAAACTAGCATGTCCAAGAAAGATCTTACTTCTTTTACGGATTTAGGAGGTGGGAGATTAGAAATTAAATCCACCTTGGCTTTGTCAACTTTTATACCTATGCTGGAAATTATATGAACAAGAACAATACATTTTTCTACCATGAAATGACACTTTTTCTAATTTAGAACCAAGTTCTTTTTCTTACATCTCTGCAAAACTAATGTTAGATGATGCAAACATTCATAAAAAGAATCTCTATAAATAGAAAAATCATTCATGAACACTTCAAGAAATCTCTCAACCATATCAGAAAAAATACTAAGCATGCATCTTTGAAAGGTAGCGGGCGCATTGCATAAACCAAATTATATTCTCTTATATGCAAAAGTTTCAAAATGACAAGTAAAAGTAGTTTTCTCTTGGTCCTTTAGAGTTATAGGGATCTGATTATAACCTGAATATCCATCTAGAAAACAATAAAAATTATTACCTGCAAGTCTATCAAGCATTTTATTAATAAATGGAAGAGGCAAATGATATTTTCTTGTAACTGAATTCAATTTTCTATAATCAATACAAACACGCCAACCTGTAGTTATTCTAGTAGGAATTAATTCATTATTAGCATTAGAAACTACTGTAACACCAGATTTCTTAGGAACAACTTGCACATGGCTCACCTAAGAGTTATCTAAAATATGATAAATAATTTCTGCATCTAATAATTTTATTACTTCAGCTCTTATCACTTATTTCATGTTAAGATTTAGCCTATGTTGCATCTCCCTAATAGGCTTAGCATTTTCTTTAAGATGAATACGATACATGCAATCTACTGGATTAATATCTTTAATATCAGCAATAGTTCATCCTAATACCTCCTTATGCTCTTTTAGAATACCCAACAACTTATCTTTTTGCTCAAGATCGAGGGAAGAAAAAGTAATAATAGGTAGGGGGTCAGACTCTCATAAGAATGTATATTCTAGAGTGTCGGGTAGTGCTTTGAGCTCCAGTTTTGGTGGTGTCTCTGCAGATGGGCTAATTTTCTTCTCAGAATGCGGCAGTGGTTCTAACTTTGTCTTCCATTTAGTTGTTTCCATAATTGGAGTTGCATCAAGTAAGGCATTGACTTATACAATTAAGCTATCATCATTAGAAGATAAATGAGAATGAGTCAAACATGCCTCTAATGGATCATTATTGTGATTAGAAATGAATGAATCTTCTACTAATTCCTCTATCACATTAGCTTTAAAAAATTCATCTTCTTTCTGTGTCTGCTTGATAAGATTAAAAATATTTAATTCCATGGTCTTATTACCAAAAGACAGCTACGTGTTTCCATTCATGCGATTAATAAGAGCATCAACTGTGGTTAAGAAAAGACGACCTAGAATAACTGGGGTGTGCTTTTTATAATCTTGTACATGCTCAGTATCGATAACAATAAAATCAATAGGATAATAAAATTTGTCAATCTATATCAACACATCCTCTATTATACCATGAGGTATTTTTCATTGACCTAACAACAAGTTGCAAAATAATAGAAGTTGACTTTAATTCACCTAGTCCAAGTTTCATGTAAATAGAATAAGGCAAGAGATTAACACTAGCGTCTAAATCCAATAATACTTTATCAAAAAATTGGTTTCCTATAACACATGAGATAGTAGGAGAACCTGGATCCTTAAATTTTGGTGGCATTTACATTGAAGTAAATTGCTAGTTTGTTTAGTTAAAAATGTCCTTTTGGTGACATGTAAGTTTCTCTTTTTAGTGTATAAATCCTTCAAAAACTTGGCATATGAGGGAACTTGCTTAATAGTATTGAGTAAATTGATGTTTATACTTATGTACTTAAAGATTTCCATAATCTCATCTGTTAAAGTTTCTTTCTTTACCTTTGAGGAAAAAAGGCCTTAAGAATGTAAGCTGGTGGGTCACTTTCTTTTGGATCATTTGCTGATAAGTCTTGTGATAGGACTGGATCTGAAGAAGTTGGTTTAGATGTCTTTCTTGTACGAATCTCCACCTTATTGTCAAATAATTTTCCTTTTCTCAAGGTCATAATAGATTTTGCTTCTTCATGCTGATGGATTGAACTCGATCCAACTTCATGCACTCCTTTAGGATTAGAAACTGGTTGACTTGGGAATTTTCTTTTTTCTCTCTCAACTACAATATTTGCTAATTGATCCACTTGATGTTTAAGTTTTAGAATAGTTTGAGTGTTTGACTGAAAGGCTTGTTGGGTTGACTAAATGAGACTTTGAAGTGTATCTTCTAAAGAAGGTTTTCTTTGTTGGGGTGCAACAAATTGAGACGTAGGCTGTTAGACAGGGGGATATACTTTGTTAGGAGGAACAAATTGTTGATTGGGCATATTAAATTGGTGTTCTCTTTGTTTTAATAAAGGTTAATTTTGTTTTCAGGAAACATTAGGGTGATTCTTCCAATTAGGATTATATGTAGGTGAATATGGACTATTGGAGGTTTTCTCATATGATTGTAAAGCATGTACCTGCTCAGAATAATTCTCTTGATAGACCAGTAATGACAGACAATTTTGTGCTATATGGATGGGTTGGAACATAGAGCACAAATCTCATTAGTTACATAGACTCTACCATATGACGATTTGACATGGTTAAACCATTATAAAAGCGTTGTACAAGTCTCCATTTGTCAAAACCATGGTGGGGACACTTGAGGAGTAAATTATTAAATCTTTCTCGACACTCATAAAATTTTTCACATTCTCTTTGATAAAAATCACTTATCTCTCTTATGAACATTTGTTTTAGACATACAAAAAACTTGGTGAGGAACTTATTACTCAGTTCATCCCATGTAGTACTAGACCTGACAGGAAGTGAATTCAACCAAACTTTCGCTTTGTCTTTTAATGAGAAATGGAACATACGAAGCCTAATTCACTCATCATTAAAATTTAAAAAATGAAATGTAGAGCATATGTCAAGAAATTCCTCAATGTGCAAATATAGGTCTTCTCTCTCTAATCCATGGAAAGATGGTAAAAGTTTAATGACAGAGGGCTTGAGTTCAAAGTGTATTACTGTAGTTCGTGGCAACACAATACAAGATGGTTGTTTGGCTGCATGTGGCGAAAAATATTCTCTAAGGGTTTTCTATACTTACACTAGTGGCAGTACTGACAATATACTATTTAGGTCATTCATCATTTGAGAAGAACTATCTTGATTACTATCCACTTTAGACTTTTTTTTTTACTAAACAATTTGTTGAATCACGTTCCCAAACACTCATAAACTAACTAGATAAAGAAAGAAAAATAAATCAACAATAATGAAAATGAACGAAATTTAAAATAAAAGAAATCACACGACCAAACAATAAATTTAAAGTCTAATTCTAATTTTTTTTGTGTTTTTTTTATGAAAAATAAAAGACAACCTAAATTATAACTAGTGGAAGAATCAAATCAACCTAGATTAAACTGAAGTTCTGATACAATCCTTGGCAACGGCGCCAAAAATTTGTTGTGAAAATTTTTAATATACTCGCAAGCGCACGGATATAGGAATAGAGTAGTGGTAATGAGGTCGAATCCACATGGATTGCTATAAATTGAAAAGTCTAATTTAAATCTAAAATTAATATTAATCCTAACCTAGTTGAGCAAATTAAGTTTTAAGAGAAATTAAACTAATAAACTAAGAAAACAATTAAAGTAAAGGAAAATTCAATAAGACAAAATTTACCAAGGTTTCAAATTCCACCACTATTCAACTACTAATTATCTAATTATTAATTAATCCCAAATTTAGAGTGACATCTTGACATCAATCTATATCATATCATGAATATAACAATTAAGGCCAATTAAAATTAATCTTGTGTAGGTTCTTTTTCTACTTAATAGTACGATATCTAAGCATCCCTTGTAAACTTATTGAATAACAAAGAGGCAAAGGTTTTCTAAACACTATGTGTAAACAACTTAATGATAAACACAGAATCAAAGAATATCAACTTAATAGATCCAAGCATAGATTTTGTTAGGAATTAATCCTTACAATCAATAATGCATGACAGAATTCGTAAAAAGAATTTAATAACATTCAACTAATTATGTGAAATATAAACCATAAACATTAAAGCACGCATGTAGGGAATTAATTAAAGGGAAATTATCCACCGACCACTTGTTTTTCAGGCTTTTTCAAAAATACACAATTCTTTTTTTTTTTGGCTGAATTCCACCTGAAGTTACATTATTTTGCATTTCTCCACTTTCATGTTCAAACTGCTAAGAGAACAAACGAAATTTTATGTAAATGACTTTTTTACCCTCAAATGTACAAGGTAAATTATCCACCGACCACCTTTTTTTTTCAAAAATACACAATTCTTAATTTGTTTTTGCTGAACTCTACTTGAAGTTATATTGTTTTGCACTTGTCAACTTTTATGTCATTGTAAAATGACAATTTATCCCATATGATGTCAGCAAAGTTCTAACAGTGTTATAACGGGAGTTGACCAATGTAAAAAATGTTAACTTCAGGTGGACCGCTGCCCAAAAAAAAAGATTTGTGTATATTTGAAAAAGGTAGAAAAAACAAGTGGTCGGTGGATAGTTTCCTTTAATTAAATAAAAAGATAATTATTTCATTAAATAAGGTTTCATCCTTAACCTCAGGATATGAAAATTAGCTAGACACACTTGAATCGAGGACAAATAAAGAAATAAAATCAGCTATGGGAAAATTGAAGTGCTGCTGCCGTTATTTTCTTCTTTGCCGAATGCTGCTCTTCATTTCTATCTTTCATCTTCTCCTTATATATTGCCATAAGTCGAATTCTTAATGGATTATAATTACAATACTTATATGTTAAGTCACCACCTCATAAGGTAGGAGAATAAAGTATTTTCCTTTTTCAATTAGTTGCCACGACACCATGAATTTTGTTTCCTCCTGTAATTGCTCAACACGGGCCCCTTTAAATTGGTTTCCATATATTGCAATTTCATGCATGTGCAACTTAATTGAAATTCCTTTTAAATGCAAATTGCTCTTGGCTTCACATGCTATAAACTCTTAACTGTGTCACGACTTCGATTAATGCTTCCCTACATTATTATTCTTTATGCATTTTTTAAACCTAATCTCTAATTAATTCCCTATTCAATAAAATAATATAATTAATTAAAAATAATAAATAAAAATAAGTAACAATTAATAATTAAGGGTAATATATATATATATGTATA
This sequence comes from Citrus trifoliata, assembly GCA_018350135.1. Taxonomy (NCBI): domain Eukaryota; kingdom Viridiplantae; phylum Streptophyta; class Magnoliopsida; order Sapindales; family Rutaceae; genus Citrus; species Citrus trifoliata. The sequence continues at coordinate 17,746 of VKKW01000620.1, forward strand.
ATATATATATATATATATATATATATATATATATATATATATATATATATATATATATATATATATATATTATATGCTCATCCATAACCTTCTATAGTCTTTCTATTATCTAAATCTAAATCCCAATCAGCATCTGAATTGGTTGTAAGTATGAGAAAACCAACTGTACATTGTAGATATCTCAACACTCGTATGTAAGCTTGCCAGTGGAGTACTGATGGTGTGGCAAGAAATTAACGAAGCTTATTCACTATGAAAGCAATCTCAAGTCTTGTTAGGGTCATATATTATAAAGAACAACCAGACACCTGTACAAAGGAGGATTTTCCAAAGTTGCACCCTTGTTTTTTAGCTAGTTTATCTAATGAACTTATGGGAGTTGGACAACCCTTATTTTCCACCATATGAGCTTTCTTGAGGAAGTTTCCTATGTATTTAGTCAGTGAAAGATGTAGCCCTTCAACAGATGGAGAAACCTCAAGATCTCGAAAATAATTAAACTCTCTAAGATCCTTCAAAGCAAACTTAGAAACCAGCTGATGTATAACGTTTTCAACAAGCTTAGAGTTTGATCCAGTGAATAAGAGGTCATCAACATAAATAAGTATGACAATGATATCATTAACCATATGATGAATGAACAATGATGTATCTGATTTAGATATGACAAATCCCAGGTAACATTGAAGATTTCAGCCTATCATACCAGGTTTTTGGTGCTTGCTTAAGACCATAAAGAGCCTTGGTGAGTTTACATGTATGAGATGAATACTGAGGATGAATAAAGCACTCAAGTTGATGCATAAAAACATCTTCCATCAAAATGCCATTGAAGAAAGCATTGTTTACATTAAGTTGTCTGATAGTCTAGTGATGCATAATAGCAAGACTGAGAATGACTCTAATTATGCTAGGTTTGACAATTAGATTAAATATCTTAAGAAAATACACATCTTGTGTTTGATGAAATCCTTTGGCAATTAGCCTTACCTTGTACTTTGAAATACTTCCATTAGGGTTGTATTTAACTTTAAATACCCATTATTTCTAATAATTTTCCCAGCTAACTCCTTTGGAACAAGAACCTAGATTTTATTTTTCTATAGTGCATTAAACTCTTCTTGCATAGCTTGTTTCCACTTAGAATCTGCCAAGGCTACTTTGACAGATTGTGGTTCAAGTTCCTATGTCATAGCTAAGTATGTTTTTGGCTTGAATATCACAACTTTTAATCTGGTAACCATTGGATGAGTATTTGATAACTTTATGAAATGAGAGTTATCATGACACTTTTAAACTTCAATCAATATTACATAGAGAGTAAATGAGGTGTTTTCATTGCATTTTTGTTATATTTTGCATAAACATTCATTTTAGTTTATTCTTAATAAATTTTGTTTGATTTAGAATAATTCGTTTTTGGATTGTGTGCATAATTGTAGATGTCCGGAAATTTAAATATCAAGGAAGGAACGCTGATGCAATATGCTTACAAAAATAAAGAAAGAACATAGCTACAAAAGAATTGAAACAAATCTGAAACAGTGTAGTTGCTGTAGCAACCATTGCTGTAGTAATCTTGGAACAACAACAGAAAAAATTTCGTGCCGGATACTTGTAGAATTATAATCTGCAGTTTCCTAATCTGACTTATGCGCGCCCTAAGCTTCCGTTTACCATAATTTTTAATTATAAAAGGAGCACGCATCATATGGAAGAGAGGTCTGGGAATCAACATCGAAAAAGAAAAAGAAAGAAAAAGTAGAATTCAAGAAAGAACAAGTCTGCATCATTGAAGAAAAAATCTGCAGAACTATTTGGATTCCATTTTCATCATTCTTTACTTCTCTCCTTACTTATTCTTTGATTGAAACGATGTATTTCATGGCTGATATTTTGCTGTTAGTTTTTCTTTTACAAGTTATGAACTAAATTTGATTGTAGTTGAGTGACAAACAATCTAGATGGATTTTTTTATTGTTTTTATGAGTTGCTGCAAGATTGCTGTAGTATTTTGCTTTAATAGTTTTTATTATATTCATTATTTCGGTTGACCTCCCATTTAATGATTCAAGTTAAGAGAGAGCTACAAAAGGGTCTGTCTTAGTGGAAATTATTAGAGTAATACTTGATCTTAAGTCAAGTTTCCTGGATTGAGTTTAACTTGAGTCCCAAAAGGGCCACACTTGAGTTAAGATTTGTGATGAACTACATATAGGGATTCACCTTGTAGGGTAGAGATTTGTGATGAACTACAAACTGTTCGATTTACTTTCATCACTGCATTTACTTTGTTAAGTTGTTAATCTTATTAGTCAATCAACTTTATTTATATTTTTTTAGATAAAGGAAGTTTGCATTGTTGTGATTGTTGTAGCATTTCTAGTAACATCAGTTCATGTGGAGACGATCTTGAATATTCATCACTGTATTACTTGTTGTGTACACTTGCACATTGACATCAATAGCAATTGAGTTAAAATTACCAACAATATTCTGAACAACTATTGTGTGGTGTGTCTGTTCTTGTGATAACTGATTGTCTAATATATCTGAAGATGAACCTTATGATGAATCATGTTGAGAATGATGTATAGAGGATGTGTGAAGGTAATTAGTAATTAGAGTCAGGACCTTAATATGGTATATGAAAATTGAAAGAAGATTATGCATAGCTGGTATCTTGAGAAATTGATAGAAGGAAAATATTTGAAACATGAGAGTGACTTTCCTGAACTAGAGACAAATTTTGATCAAATTTAGATGAGGAAACGAGTTCAGAATATGGAAATTCAGATTCATTGAATTGCACGTGCCTAGCAATATAGATTTTATCGGCTGAACTAAGACATTTGTAACCCTTATGCACAAGACTATGACCAATCATAATATATTTTTGTGTATGAAAATTGAGCTTATATTTGCTGTAGGGTATGAGAAAAGGAAAACAAGCACAACCAACTATTCTAAAACACTCATAGTCAGGCTTTTTGACATACAGTTTAATGAAAGGAGAAATGTTATTCAATACATGCCTGGGCATTCTACTAATGAGAAACAAAGCTGTATGAAATGATTCCCACCAGAAAGACAATGGAATTTTGGCTTAAGCAAGAAGAGTCAACCCTGTTTCTACAATATGTCTATGCTTCCTCTCTACCACACTATTTTGGTGATGTGTGTAAAGGCAACTATGTTTGAAACTTACCCCTTCAGTTTTCAAGGAAGTGTTCAAAGCTTCTATATTCTCCCCCTCAATCAGACTGTAATGTTTTTAAAGGATGACCAATTTATTTTTCCACTAAGGTTTTGAAGAATTTGAAAGTGTCTAAAACTTCTGATTTAAGGGTTAAGGGAAATATCCAGCAATACCTACTATAGTCATCTATAAAGGTAATATCATATCTATAGCCATGCAAAGATGGTAAGAGTGTTGGACCTCAAAGATCAGTACAAATAAGCTTTAAATGAGCTTTTGTTTTGATACATGTGGAATAAAAAGGAAATTAAAAATCTTTCCCTATTGACAAGCATCACAAAAATCAGGCACAAAGATAGGATGATGAAATGAAAGAAAAATGAAAGAAAAATAAAATGAATTTCAGCATATGTTTATTAGGATGACCAAACCTCTTATGCAACAAATATATTGTCATAGTTGACTTAGCAGTATTGTCTTGACACTGAGGAATAGTTGTTTGATTACATGTTTTATTCTTAATTGTATTATAAAGACTACAAGCTGAATTATTGAAAATAAAAAGCATAGAACTAGGAATATAGGTGAGATCACAAGAACTGAAGACAAGATACTTTTTGGACAGCAATTTATACAGTCCACCTCTAGCAATCCCTTGAGCTAGATGCACCTCCTTCCTCTTGTCCTTAATAAAATGCATATTGGCAACAAATTCAATGGTTAAGTTGTTATCTCGCAAGTGCAAAAATGAACCATAAGATGTAGAAAGGCAAGTGTGAGTGATGTGCAATCCTTGACCATTACCAACATGCAGTAACTGATTACCTGAGTATTCTTTGCTAAGGTTTAGATTCTGCAATTTGTTAGTGAGATGATATGTTGCCCTACTATCAATGTACTACCCTTGATTAGGGGTATCTCCTTCTGAAGTGGGTAGAAAAGCAACTCTTAGTTCTATGTTATGATATAGAGCTATAGGTCCTGAGTATTGAAATGCATTATAGTTTTAAAATGGATAAAATGGAACAAAATCTTTGTTAAATTGTGCATTCAGTTGTAGTATGGTTTCGTTTAAAACAAATTTGATAGATCACAACAATAATGTTGGAATCTATAGCACCTTTTCCACTAGGGGTGGGCAAATTTGGGTTCAAATTAGCCCAATCGGATTTCAGGTTAGTTTGGTTGGAAAATATGTAACCCAAACTTAACTCGAACATATGATCCAATCCAATTCCATCTGAATATGTTTGGATTGGATTAGATCAAAACGAAGATTTGTGCTTATTTTGGCTTTGAATTTTTTGAATTTTCGATTTGACCCGATCCGATCATGATCCGATATGATCGAGTTGGCCAAAATCGAACCCGATCAGGTTACAACCTTCATCCGAATTTGAATCGAACCTGAATTTTTGGATTGGATCGGGTCGGGTCATTTGCCCACCTTTATTTGCCACTATTAAAGCCACAACCTTACAAAAGTTACCATTACCATGACCATAACCAATACCAAAGTTATCATTGCTAGCATTATAACCATTTCTTCTTAGGTAATTTCCAGATTGAACACCATTCCAAGTACCACTCCAATTTCCTCTCTATTGGTTCTGTGGTTAAAAACCTCTACCATTACTATAACCACCTCTACTTCCATTATTATTCCCAGCATTGTTTTTCCAATTAGTATTATATGACCTCTAATTTTGAAATTAGGTCCAGTTTGAGCAATATTGGCTGCACAATTCAATTTAGTCTCTTCACTTGCACTTAATTGACTTGCTTCTAGCCTAGCTACAAGTGTTAAGAGCATGAAATAGCCTTCATTAATAGTCATTTTTAGAAGATTGGCCTCAATGTATACAACAACAAGATAATAAAGTTGACCTAATCTAGAGATCAAATGTGTGATAAAATCCAGAGAACTAATAAGATTACCAGTAATAGCCAATTCATCAATGATTGTTTTTAGTTTGCCAAAAAAAATCAATTATAGACATGGAGTCTTTCTTAAGATTGCTAAGCATCATCTTAAAATGAACTTTCTTAGCAAAAGTTTCAGATCCAAATTGTTGTTCTAGATTACTCTAGAGTGCAAGTGAAGTTTCAGAGTTTACCACAAGACTAAGAATCTCAGGAGTAATGATGGATGACATCAACCAGCTCTGCAACATTTGATCCTTTCTCTTCTAAGCAATAAGAGTTAGATTTAGCTAAGTCTCACTTGCAGAACCTTCAATTTCATTAGGATGAAACTCATTTAGACAAGTTTTGGAGCTGTCAAGAAGATCTTCAAGTCCATTAGCACAAATAGAGGAGAGAATTTATGATTTCCAAATTGTGTAGTTTGATCGATCTGGTTTGATTGATGTAGTGAAGGTAAATGAAGAAACAAAGGACATTGTGTTTTGATTTGAGCTCAGAGTAACTACTGCATTTTAATTTGAGTTCAGAGAAGCCATTATAGCTTTTAAACAAGCTCTGATACCAAGTTAAGAATTGAATGTTTGTTTGGTTACCAAGAAAATCATAGAGAAAAATAGAGAAAAAGAAATTAATCTCATTCGATTTAATTGAACTCATTTACAAGAGTACTTATACATCATCTCAAAACTTCTACACACTATACACATGCTGCAATCTATTAAGCTAACAACGTAACTAACTTTGCCAGCTTGGACGCCATGTCAGCATCAATAACAAACTTACTGAACCAGTTAACCAAAGCTAACAAACTAACTCAACAAGCTTAATCATGATTAACTAATCTAATTATCTTAACAATAAGGTACACTTACGGAAGTAATTCGTGTTATCTTATCACGTCCTATTCGTATCATGTCAAACTTAAGTAAATAGAGAAACAATTCATTTATTATTTGTATCAAAATATCAAAATACATATAGAACAACCCACTTATTATTAATATTAATCGATTTGTTTAATATATTTAATAAAAATAAAAAATAATTTAAAATATAACAAATATATCAATATTATTCTTAAAAAGTCATAATAAATTAACATGATATTAAATATGACATAAACAAGTCTATGATAAAATGTGCATATGACCTCCATAATGAATTTAGTATTAAGCATATACACTATTTTTTTAAATAATATTATTAAATATTGATTGACAAATTGGTACACATGTTGAGGTAGGTCACCATGGATATAATCCGGTTATTGCTCATGTTTTGTCATATCAATCCATTTGTTAATCCTGTCAATTTATGTCAATACGGATCCAAACAAATCATGTCATATAATTGTGTCATGACCCATATTGCCACCGTTTGGATGGAGCATATGAAACTAGTATATCGTAATTTAGAAGATCCAACATGTACACAAGAAAACATTATATTGTATTTTAAATCAATTAACAATAATTTAGTTATTACAAATTTTAATTTTTAAAGTAATTTATATTTATAATCTGTCTTTGTTGATAAACTTTTAAAGTTTAACCTTGCATTTGTAGTTATGTTGAATCCAAGGGCTAGTTTCGAATGGTTATTGGAATGTTCAAAAGTAATTTTAAGATCCTAAAAACTAATTATTATTTTGAGATACAATTATATCCTCTGTATATTTTTGCATATAAATGACGTGAATCTAAAATTATTCTCAAATTTATGACATGAACCCAAAATTATTCTTATTCAATATTGAAATAAAATTCTAAAGTTTAAGAAGATCATTAGTATTTGATTTTTTTTTACCCATTTTGAGTTAGAGATGCTAAAAATTCAGGATACTTGCAGAAATTTCCTCATTATTGGAGATTCCCAAACCATCCCTTCAAATGTTTATATAGGAGATGAGAAGAGTGTGATATGGTTCGTATGGGATGACCATCGCGCACAATTCTAGCTGCCATCCACCCCATTAGCATCACAATAAATCATAGGTTATTTCAAAGAAAAAAACAAAACAACTGTTGACAATAAGTATGTGTAACACAATCACATATGAAACATATATATCTATTGGGCATGGCTATAGTACATGCATGCATCTCATACATGCATAAAACTAGCCATTGGATTAAATTGGAGTAGATTGAATGGTTAAAATTTATTATTATTATTAAATATGAAATAAATGGAAACCTAAAAAACCGGTAAACATGAAACATGAGACCAATAAACATGAAACACCTACTACTAACTTGAAACTGAATCATTAAACTTGAAACCAAATGGAACTTGAAACTGAGAGCAATGAACATAAAACTTAGGATCATTAACTTGCAACCCTGATTAATGAACCAATAAGCATGAAATACCTACCATTAACTTGAAACTGAGATAATTAAACTAGAAACTAAAAGAACTTGAAACTTAGAGCAATGAATATGGAACTTAGGATCATTAACTTGCAACCTCGAAAATCATGCAATTAATGGACCAATAAACATGAAACACCTACTATTACCTTAAAACTGAGCCATTAAATTTAAAACCAAATGAACTTGAAACCGAGGGTAATGAACATGGAACTTGGAATTATTAACTTGCAACCTAAAAAATCATGCAATTAATGAACCAATAAACATGAAACACCTACCATTAACTTGAAACTGAGATTATTAAAATTGAAACCGAGATTATTAAAATTGAAACCAAAAGAATTTGAAACTGAGGGCAATGAACATGAAACTTATGATCATTAACTTGCAACCCCGATTAATGGACCGGTAAACATGAAACACCTACCATTAACTTGAAACTAGGACCATTAAATTTGAAACCAAATTAAATTGAAACTAAGGGCAATGAACATGAAACTTAGAATCATTAACTTGTAACCTCGATTAATGGACCAATAAATATGGAACACATACCATTAACTTGAAAATGGGACCATTCAACTAGGAATCAAATGAACTTGAAACTTAGAGCAATGAATATGGAACTTGTGATCATTAACTTGTAACCCCGAAAATCATGCAATAATGGACCAATAAACATGAAACACCTACAATTAACTTGAAATTAAGACCATTAAATTTGAAACCAAAGAAACTTGAAACTTAGAGCAATGAACATTGAACTTAGAATCATTAACTTTTAACCCCAAAAATCATGCAATTAATGGACAAATAAACATGAAACAACTACCATTAAACTTTAGACTAATTTTTAATTATTATACTACTAATTTTTTTATTATTATGTTGCCTTTATTATTAAAATAATTATTATTTTATTTATTATATTATTTCATAATATAATATTAATTTAAGGAGCAACCAGTTGCTCTAAGTTTTTTTTTATGTTTGGCTGCCAAGTGGCAGCAAAACAATGGCCACATTTTGTTAATTTTTTAATTATCCGCATGTATGTGATACATGCGGGTATTGTAGCGTTGGCCTTATCTACTATCTAACACCAGAAATTCTTGTGTATAATCCTGACACAAACTTGTTTTAAATAGAATAATTAGGAAAATTTGTGCTACTGATCCATTATTCATGGGATTGCCAATAATTTATGGTCACTTAAGTCCCAGTGGTTTTATGCCAATCATGTTATTATAACCAAAATTTATATGCGGATTGACATACTGAAAGTTATTGCATTTATTAGACAATACCATACCAACCTTTTGCTGACTTTCTGGGAATGAAATTATTATATCTATGATGCGACTTGACATATATTGGCTGGATGCCAAGGCAAGATATGGCAAAAAAATCTGCAACTGAGATTCGAGATTTTATGTAGGGGTGGCTTTAGACATAGGCGAACAAGGCAGTCGCCTAAGGCCCCATATTTTGTGAAGACCTTATTTTTTGAATTTTTTTAATAATTCTCATTTTTTTAAATTATGTATTTTAGGAAATCAAAAAGCTTATTAACATCTCTCTAATTATTAATGATCATATAGTTAAGAATTATTTTTTTATGAAAAATCTATATTTGATAACATTAATGTTAAATAGATATAACTAATAATATTATTTAATCATTAATTCATTCATTATTAGTCTTTCCAAAAAAAATTAAATTAGTTATCTTTTCAATTCCTCAAAAAAATTAATTATTTAATGTTAGAATATTTGACTTTTAGTATTTCTTTTAATTTCCATTAAAAAGTTTGTAATCTCAAAATCAGTAAATGAAAAAATTTCTTCCTCACTTCTTTAGAAAGAAAAATATTATATTCATTGGTTCATTTAAAAAAAAATCAATTTATAGAAATACAAAGTCTATTTCTATTATCTGATCATTAATTCATCATCTCAATTTTTTATGTTCTATCATTCGAAATATCCTATTTGAAAATAATATTATTCGTATTTATTTGATTGTTTATTTTGTAATAGTTTTAATGGAATAAAAAAATATCTTGTTAACTTTTTTTTAGGTTTTATTTTTAAAATTTAAGAATTACAAATGAAATAAATTTTGAGCTTTTTTTTTCTTTGAGTATTGAAATTACAAAATAAATAGAGGCCTCATAAAAAAAATTTTGCTTAAGGCCTCAAACACTCTAAAGCCGGCCCTGATTCTATGTAGAAACAGACTTGGTTGACATTACTAGGATCAATTCTAAAAGTAGTTGGAATTTGAGATTGAAATGGATTCTACTTACAAACTTGGGACGAAATTTTATCTAACAATATATTTAACATTGTTTTTTTAATATTACTAATTATGAATCACTATCTAATAAAGTAAGAGATAAATTAGAAGACGAAAATCATATACATTTAATACAATGTATTTGTTGTATACTATATTATATTGTGTTTACTTATTGGAGTGGAATTGTAAATTTCTCCCACTCCACTGTTTAATTACTTATTTAAAGAGTAGAGTGAAAATCTCACTTCGTGGGTCCTGCTCATTTTTTAAGTTTAGAGTGGGATTCCCACTCCTTAGGAGAGGTGGGAGTGAGAATATACTCCTACCTCTTGACTCTTTACCCTTTCTTTATTAAAAATAATATAATTATATTTATTAAAATAAGATAATGTTACAATTACTTAAAAATAATAATATTAAACTTATTTAAATAAAATATTATTATATTTAGTTAAAAATAATAATTTATTTAGTCTAAGTTAAATTGTTTTAAAAATAATTGTATTTTATTAATAGAGAACTAATAATATTACTATATATTTATTTAATTTTAATAGTATTATATTTATTTAATGTTAATAATTAATAATAATAAATAGTTTATTGTGCGAAAATATTAATTTTATACTATATTATTAATAATAATGTTTCATGTGTTGCTCATATCAATAATTTTTAATTTACATAATCAAAATTAAAAAATAATAAAAAAATTTTGTTCAAATAATTAAGAATATTAATAATAATTATTAATTTATACAATTAACAATAATAATAAAATAAATAGTTTATTTTACAAATATATTTTTTATTCACTTTTTAATTAAAAATTACAATTCTTTAATTAAGGATAAAATTATAATTTAAACTAGTTCACTTTCAATCCAAGATAAAGTGAACACATAAATGAGATTCTAATTCATATTCCACACTCTTATTTTAGTGTAAGTAAATAATTTACTCTCACTCCCACTCCACTTCCACTCTCCACTTTCAATTTAGGATCCCAATCAATCCGAGAGGTAACTGCTACCTTAGACTATGTGTTTTTATTATTTTTTTAAAACTCATTTACTATTAAAATATGAGATCTGAATGGAACATTACTACTCATTAATATTATATTATGCAATTAGCAATATAAAATAGGGAAATTATCCACCGTCCACCCGTTTTTTCCAACTTTTTGAAAAATACACAATTCTTTTTTTTTTTTTACTGGAATCCACTTGAAGTTATATTTCTTTTCACTTTTCCACTTCCGTTTAGAATCCGTTAAGGAAATTAACGGAATATTGCTTAAATGACTTTTTTACCCTCAAATGTAAAAGATAATTTATCCATCGACCACCTGTTTGTTTCGTATTTTTTCAGAAATACACAATTCTTAATTTTTTTTTCTAACCTCCACTCGAAGTTATATTGTTTTACACCTATCCACCACTGTATCGTTGTGAAATGACGATTTTACCCTTATGATGTTAGCAAAGTTATAACGGTCTCCAAACGGAAGTGGAAAAGTGAAAAGAAATGTAATTTTAGGTGGATTCCAGCAAAAAAAAAAAAAGAGTTGTGTATTTTTGAAAAACGATGAAAAAACGGGTGGACGGTGGATAATTTCCCTATAAAATATTCTTTACTTTTTCAATTATATTGGAGATGTAATTTTTAATATCGATTGAGTTGTTAATGGAAACACAAATATTTTAATATATGAAAATTTTAAATTGAATCTTATTAAAATATATTATGGAATTAAAATATTAATTAAGTGGAATTTTCATGATATATGGGACAATTAGGATGGGATGAGATTTTGAATAGTCTGAGATTCAGGGCGGCTTTAGAGTATATGGGCCTTAGGTAAAATTTTTGTGGGACCTTTTTTTATTTGCAATTTTAATACTTAATGAAATATAAGACTAAAAAATTCATACGACTTTTAACTCTTTAATTTTAATAGTAATAAAAAATATCTGAAAAGTGTCAAAAACCAAACCTAAAAAAATAACCAAGAAGATATCTTTTTTACTTCCATTAAAATTATTACAAGATAAACAACAAATAAATACAAACAATATTATTTTCAAAGAGAATATTAGAATAGTAGAAAGTTGAGATGATGAATTGATTATCAAATAATAGCTATGCACTTTGTATTTTAAGAAACTAATTTTTTTCTTTTTTAAATGAATCAATGAATGTAATAATTCTCTTCGTAAAAAAAGAAAGACCAAGAAATCTATTTATTTATTATTTTTTATATTATAAGGTTTTAATGGAAATTAAAAGGAATATTAAAATCAAAGAATTTAATTTTTTTAGGAAATCTTAAAAGGTAAAAAAATTATTTTTTTTTGGAAAAACTAATAATGAATGAATTAATGGCTAAAAAATTTTATTAATTATATCTCTTGAACATTAAAGTTACCAAATATTGATTTTCTACGAAAAAAAATAATTCTTAGTTGTGGTATACCGTTATTATAAAGATGTCTAATAGGCTTTTTCTACAATACATACTTTTTTTAAAAAGATCTTTATTAATTAAATAACTATTAAAAATACTAAAAAAAATGAGACCTTAAAAAAAATATAGGGTCTTAGGCAATCGCCTGACTTAAAGCCACCCATGCCTGAGATTAGTCTTAATTTTAATTGTAATATACAAATGAGATGAAACATTAGTCCAAATTTATATCCCCTTTGAGTAATTGAGATGGAAATGAATTGTCAAATCATATGCCTTCCTAGGACCATTACCATCTCTAACCAAGTATGCATGAGAGCCTCCTTCACCTTCTCACACTCACTCTCTCTATTCTTTTTTCCTATTTGGATACATATAATATAATATTTCATTCCTACACAAGAACCAATGTACACAATTATTCATAATTGAATCTGATAGTGTTAAAAATTGTATGTTTATTAAGGGATAAAAATGTTATTTTGTTTTATTAATGTAATTTATATTTGTCATTGTGTAACATATTGTGAATTTCTAATTATTTTTCTAATATGTGATTTTGTGTATTTTGTGTGTTTATAGGTAAAAGTAATAATTTTCATGCAATTTGAGGCTGCGAACAATGCATGGATGTCACATTTGGATTTCGGAAGTCCGAAAAATTATGTCATTGTCGAGGAGGATCCAAGACTTTTGTTGTATTTTTTACGTTTTTACCACGGTAAATGTGGTCATTGTAAAATTATAAGTTTTTATCATATTAGGTATGTATTATTAGTGGAATGTGTTGGATATGCTTGAGTGGATAAGTTTAGCTTTATGTTTTATTAGTGGACAAATGCAAGGTTAAGATGTAATTACACTTTTTATTTGTGTAGTGTGGATTACCATGTATAGTATAAATAGAGGGGGTGGGGGTGAACACATCTCTCCACCCTTCTCTTCTCTTCTTTTCCCCCAAATTCTTCTTCTCATCTCTCTTTGTAATTTATTTTTCAATCAATAAAATTAGTTTTATTTCAATTTCAAATTCCATTTTTAATTATGTGTTTTTCAATTTTGGTAATTTCCTTTATAAAAAAATGTTTAGCTAAATATTATAGTTAGGGGAAGGTGAAACTCTCAGGAAATAAATACAGATTTAATGAAATTTTATTTTTAATTTTATAAATTTAATTATTTTCTATTTAATTTTATACATATTTTTATATTATGAGAATTTGAGTGATTGTAGACAAATAAGGGAGTGTTGGTACAATAAATTCTTTTATCTAATATAAGGTATGGTTAAAATGGTATTTTGACTTATTGTAGACAAATTAACTTTTGGCACAATGAATACTTAATTCATCATAAAATTAAAGGGAAAATAATATAATTTATATAATTAATCTTTTGGGTAATAAATCTAAAACAAATGGCAAAAAGAATTTATTAATTTTATTTACAACTAGGAGTGAATCCACAACCCTAACTAATTCAATTTCATAGTTTTATTTAAACTAAGTTGTTTATATTTAAGTTTTATTTTCACATTTTAGATAAAATAAAATAAACAAATTAAATCTTTTCTCTGTGGATCGACCTCGGACTCATCGAGATATTATAAGTAGGCACTCTTATACTTGAGAGTAAATAAACACTTTTAAGTGTGTCAGGTTTTTTTGTTACTAATTTGTTTGTTATCTTTGTGATATAATTATTGTATGAGACGTTGGTTTCAAACTTCAAGTGGCAGGTTATTCGTAAATTCAATCACCACCACCAATCATGGACGAGATCAAGACGAAAACAATTTAGGCAACTTAATCCTCCAATTGATCAAGGAGACAACCAATCTCAACATGATCAACCGAGAACTTTGAGAGATTACATGAATCAACCAGAATTGGAGCACCGTCGTGTATAGTATTTCCTCCAGAAGCATCTCGATTTAACTTCAAACCAGGTGTTATCCAACTTTTACCAACATTTCATGGTTTAGAATCTGAAAATCCATATTTATAGCATGAACATAATTAGATTAAAGCTTTTCCTTTTTCATTAAAAGATAAAGCTAAAATTTGGCTACAAAACCTTAGATCTGGATCAATAAGAACTTGAAATAACATGCAGAACAGTTTTTGAAAAAATTCTTTCCACCTCATAGAACAAATTCTTTTAAAAGGCAAATCACTTATTTTACTAAAAAAAATGGAGAAATATTATACCAATGTTGGGATAGGTTTAAAGAATTGCTTAACATATGTCCACACCATGGTTTTGAAACTTGGCGATTGGTCACTTATTTCTACGAGGGCTTAATACCACAAACTAGACAGTTGTAGAAATGATGTGTAATGGTGAATTTAAAGATAAAAATCTTGAAGATGCACTAGATTACCTTGAACAATTAGTTGAAAATGCACAACCTTAGGGAAGATCAAGATTTACAAGAAATTTGCATCCCTGGTTAGGAAGGTTGAAGCTTTGGAAATAAAAAAGTGATCAAGTAAATCTGTTCAAGAAATTGCATGTGATGTTTGTAGTTCTAATAATCTTTCACTCAAGATTGTCCTACTCTGCCTGCACTCAAAGAATGTTTGCATGATCAAGCTAATGTCATCAACACTTTTAATAAACCAAACCCATATTCACAAACTTATAATCCTGGTTGGAGAAATCATCCAAATTTCAATTGGAAGAATAATAATAATGCACAATCTTCACAAGCACCACCTCTACAAAATTTTTAAAATACTCATCCTTATGTACCATATGTTCCACCACCATGGAAAAATTTGGAAGATACAATGCATTCATTCATTAGGAAGCAAGATACTATTAACAATCAAAATGCACAAACTTTTTCTGATTTGAAAGATACTCTTGCTAAAATTGCTTATGCACCACAATTCAAGAAAAAAGAAAATTTCCAGCTCAACCACAACCAAATCCTAAGATTCAAAATGTACCCATGGACCATGTTAAGTCAGTTATAACTCTTCGTAGTGGTAAGGTTATTGATCGGCCTATTCCTGAATCTTGTGAAAATGAAAAATCAAAGGGTAAGGAAGAACTAGATAAACTTACACCTAGTGAAGAAATAACTACTGTTCCATCTGAACCACCATTTCCGTATGCATTGAATAAACCAAGGAAATCAAAACACTCTTCTGAAATTTATGAAATCTTTAAGCAAGTGAAAGTTAACATTCCTCTGTTAGATGCAATCAAGCAGGTACCTTCATATGACAAATTTTTAAAGGACTTATGCACTGTTAAGAGGAAATTGATGGTAAAAAAGAGTGCATTCATGGCTGAATAGGTAAGTACCATTCTGTCTACTAATAATAAGTTAAAATATAAAGATCCTGGTTGTCCTACTATTTCTTGTATTATTGGAGATCACAAAATTAAGAATGCTTTGTTAAACCTTGGTGCTAGTGTTAATTTGCTTCCACATTCAGTTTTTCTTCAACTTAATCTTGGTGAGTTAAAATCAACTTCAACTACACTTTTGCTTGCCGATAGATCAGTTAAAATATCAAAAGAAATAGTGGAAGATTTTAGTATAAGTTGATAAATTCTCTACCCTGTGGATTTTATTGTTTTAGAAACCGAACCTGTTGTGAATAATTATAAAACAATTCCTGTAATTTTGGGTCGACCATTTTTAGCAATTGCTAATACTTTGATTAATTGTAGGAATGGTTTAATGAATTCTTCATTTGGAAATATGACTCTGGAATTGAATGTTTTCAATATGTGTAGGCAACCTAATGAGGAATATGAGAATGAAGATGAGATTGATGAACAAAAGGAATTGCTTGAATCTTGTATAGAGAGAATATTCAAAAAGGAGTTTTTATTAA
Source organism: Citrus trifoliata (assembly GCA_018350135.1). NCBI lineage: Eukaryota > Viridiplantae > Streptophyta > Magnoliopsida > Sapindales > Rutaceae > Citrus > Citrus trifoliata. The sequence goes on from VKKW01000620.1 coordinate 33,872, forward strand.
CTAGTGATATTTGTTTGGTTAATTCAATTGAATCAAATAAACAACTTGAAGATGATACTTCTAATATAAATTTGTTGTTTGATTCTTATCAGACTTACAAAACTGATGATGGGAAACCAAAATTTGAGGAGCTTGGAATTATTGAAAAGACTGAACAACAAGAAGCATCTAAATTGGAATTGAAGCCTTTGCCAGAGGGATTGAAGTATGCATATCTTGGAGAAGAACAAATTTATCCTGTTGTGATTTCTTCGACCTTATCAAGCGACCAAGAAGGTAAGTTACTATCTGTTCTTAAAAAGTATAAAAAATGTA
>VKKW01000621.1:0-34005 GCA_018350135.1 Citrus trifoliata
GGGGGCCTTCGGGCGCTCGTTTTTGGACGCGGCTGTGCCCGGGGCATCGCGCGGGTACAACGGAGGCCGCTCGCAAAGTTTGGCCCATTCCGAGTCCGGCGGACCAACATCGCCCCACCCCCCACCAAGGCTATAGCACACCCCTCGTTTTGGCCCTTATCCGCAGGGCGGTTTTGGGACGGGGGCCTTCGGGCTCTCGTTTTTGGGCGCGGTTGTGCCCGGGGCATCCCCAGGGCACTCGGAGGCCGCTCGCAAATTTTGGCCCCATTCTGAGTCCGGAGGACCAACTTCGGCCCACCCCCCCACCCCGCAACCAAGCCTATAGCCCACCCCCCGTTTTGGCCCTTTTCCGCTGGGCGGTTTTCGGCCGGGGGCCTTCGGGCGCTCGTTTTTGGGTGCGGCTGTGCCCGGGGCATCCACAGCGCACACGGAGGCTGCTCGCAAAGTTTGGCCCCATTCTGAGTCCGGCGGACCAACTTCGCCCTATCCCCCACCAAGGCTATAGCACACCCCCGTTTTGGCCCTTTTCCGCAGGGCGGTTTTGGGACGGGGGCATTCGGGCGATCTTTTTTGGGCACGGCTGTGCCAGGGGGATCCCGTGGGCACACGGAGGCCGCTCGCAAAGTTTGGCCCCATTCCGAGTCCGGCGGACCAACTTCGCCCCACCCCCCACCAAGGCTATACCAAACCCCTCGTTTTGGCCCTTTTCCGCGGGGCGGTTTTGGGACGGGGGCCTTCGGGCGCTCGTTTTTGTGCGCGGCTGTGCCCGGGGCATCCCCAGGGCACACGGAGGCCGCTCACAAAGTTTGGCCCCATTCCGAGACCGGAGGACCAACTTCGCCCCACCCCCCCACCAAGGCTATAGCCCGCCCCCCGTTTTGGCCCTTTTCCGCTGGGCGGTTTTGGGACGGGGGCCTTCGGGGATTCGTTTTTGGGCGCGGCTGTGCCCGTGGCATCCCCAGGGCACACGGAGGCCGTTCGCAAAGTTTGGCCCCATTCTGAGTCCGGAGGACCAACTTCGGCCCACCCCCCCACCAAGGCTATAGCCCACCCCCCGTTTTGGCCCTTTTCCGCTGGGTGGTTTTGGGACGGGGGCCTTCGGGCCCTCGTTTTTGGACGCGGCATTGCCCGGGGCATCCCCAGGGAAAACGGAGGCCGCTCGTAAAGTTTGGCCCCATTCTGAGTCCGGAGGACCAACTTCGCCCCACCCCCCCAAAAAGGCTATGGCCCACCCCCCGTTTTGGCCCCTTTCCACTGGGCGGTTTTGGGACGGGGGCCTTCGGGCACTCATTTTTGGGCGCGGCTGTGCCCGGGGCATCCCCAGGGCACACGGAGGCCACTCGCAAAGTTTGGCCCCATTCCGAGTCCGGAGGACCAACTTCGCCCCATCCCCCCACCCCCCCACCAAGGCTATAGCCCACCCCCTGTTCTGGCCCTTTTTCGGTGGGTGGTTTTGGGATGGGGGCCTTCGGGCGCTCGTTTTTGGGCGCGGCTATCCCCGGGGCATACCGCGGGCACACGGAGGCCGCTCGCAAAGTTTGGCCCCATTCCGAGTCCGGCGGACCATCTTCGCCCCACCCCTCCACCAAGGCTATGGCGCACCCCCTGTTTTGGCCCTTTTCCGCTGGGCGGTTTTGGGACGGGGGCCTTCGGGCGCGGCTGAGCCCGGGGCATCCCGCGGGTACACGAAGGCTGCTCGCAAAGTTTGGCCCCATTCCGAGTCTGGCAGACCAACTTCGCCCCACGCCCCCACCAAGGCTATAGCCCACCCCCCGTTTTGGCCCATTTCCACTGGGCGGTTTTGGGACGGGGGCCTTCGGGCACTCGTTTTTGGGCGCGGCTGTCCCGGGGCATCCCGCGGGCTCACGGAGGCCGCTCGCAAAGATTGGCCCCATTCCGAGTCCGGAGGACCATCTTCGCCCCACCCCTCCACCAAGGCTATAGCGCACCCCCTGTTTTGGCCCTTTTCCGCTGGGCGGTTTTGGGACGGGGGCCTTCGGGCGCTCATTTTTGGGCGTGGCTCAGCCCGGGGCATCCTGTGGGCACACGGAGGCCGCTCGCAAAGTTTGCCCCCATTCCGAGTCCGGAGGACCATCTTCGCCCCGCCCCTCCACCAAGGCTATAGCGCACCCCCTGTTTTGGCCCTTTTCCGCTGGGCGGTTTTGGGACGGGGGCCTTCGAGCGCTCGTTTTTGTGCGTGGCTGTGCCCGGGGCATCCCCAGGGCACACGGAGGCCGCTCGCAAAGTTTGGCCCCATTCCGAGTCCGGAGGACCAACATCGCCGCGCCCCCCCACAAAGGCTATAGCCCACCCCCCGTTTTGACCCTTTTCCGCTGGGCGGTTTTGGGACGGGGGCCTTCGGGCGCTCGTTTTTTGGACGCGGCTGTGCCCGGGGCATCGCGCGGGTACACGGAGGCCGCTCGCAAAGTTTGGCCCCATTCCGAGTCCGGCGGACCAACATCGCCCCACCCCCCCACCAAGGCTATAGCACACCCCTCGTTTTGGCCCTTATCCGCAGGGCGGTTTTGGGACGGGGGCCTTCGGGCGCTCATTTTTGGGCGCGGCTGTGCCCGGCGCATCCCGTGGGCACACGGAGGCTGCTCGCAAAGTTTGGCCCCATTCCGAGTCCGGCAGACCAACTTCGCCCCACCCCCCCACCAAGGCTGTAGCACACCCCTCGTTTTGGCCCTTTTCCGCGGGGCGGTTTTGGGACGGGGGCCTTTGGGCGCTCGTTTTTGGGCGCGGCTGTGCCCGGGGCATCCCCAGGGCACACGGAGGCCGCTCGCAAAGTTTGGCCCCATTCCGAGTCCGGAGGAGCAACTTCGCCCCACCCCCCCACCCCCCACCAAGGCTATAGAACACCCCCCGTTTTGGCACTTTTCCGCTGGGCGGTTCTGGGACGGGGGCCTTCGGGCGCTCGTTTTTGTTTTCGGCTGTGCCCGGGGCATCCCCAGGGCACACAGAGGCCGCTCGCAAAGTTTGGCCCCATTCCGAGTCCGGAGGACCAACTTCGCCCCACCCCTCCACCAAGGCTATAGCCCACCCCCCGTTTTGGCCCTTTTCCGCTGGGTGGTTTTGGGACGGGGGCCTTCGGGCGCTCGTTTTTTGGCGCGGCTGTGCCCGGGGCATCACCAGGGCAAACGAAGAGCGCTCGTAAAGTATGGCCCCATTCTGAGTCCGGAGGACCAATTTCGCCCCACCCCCCCAGCAAGGCTATAGCCCACCCCCCGTTTTCGCCCTTTTCCGCTGGGCGGTTTTGGGACGGGGGCCTTCGGGTTCTCATTTTTGGGCGCGGCTGTGCCCGGGGAATCCCGCGGGCACACGGAGGTCGCTAGCAAAGTTTGGCCCCATTCCGAGTCCGGCGGACCAACTTCGCCCCACCCCCCCACAGAGGCTATAGCACACCCCCCGTTTTGGCCCTTTTCCGCTGGGCGGTTTTGGGACGGGGGCCTTCGGGCGCTCGTTTTTGGGCGCGGCTGTGCCCGGATAATCCCCAGGGAAAACGAAGGCCGCTCGTAAAGTTTGGCCCCATTATGAGTCCGGAGGACGAACTTCGCCCCGCCCCCCCACCAAGGCTATAGCCCACCCCCCGTTTTGGCCCTTTTCCGCTGGGCGGTTTAGGGACGGGGCCCTTCGGGCGATCGTTTTTGGGCGCGGCTGTGCCCGGGGCATCCCGCGGGCACACGGAGGCCGCTCGCAAAGTGTGGCCCCATTCCCAGTCCGGCGGATCAACTTCGGGCCACCCCCCCACCAAGGCTATAGCACACCCCTCATTTGGGCCATTTTCCACAGGGGGTTTTGGGACGGGGGCCTTAGGGCGCTCATTTTTGGGCGCGTCTGTGCCCGGGACATCCCGCGGGCACACGGAGGCCGCTCACAAAGTTTGGCCCCATTCCTAGTCCTGCGGACCAACTTCGCGCCACCCCCCCCCCCAACAAGGCTATAGCCCACCCCCCGTTTTGGCCCTTTTCCGCTGGGCGGTTTTGGCACGGGGGCATTCGGGCACTTTTTTTTTGGGCGCGGCTGTGCCCGGAGCATCCCGCGGGCACACGGAGGCCACTTGCAAAGTTTGGCCTCATTCCGAGTCCGGCGGACCAACTTCGTGCCACCCCCCCACCAAGGCTATAGCCCACTCCCCGTTTTGGCCCTTTTCCGCTGGGCGGTTTTGGGACGGGGGCCTTCGGACCCTCGTTTTTGGGCGCGGCTGTGCCCGGGGTATACCGCGGGCACACGGAGGCCGCTCGCAAAGTTTTGCCCCATTCCGAGTCCGGCGGACCAACTTCGAGCCACCACCCCACCAAGGCTATAACCCACACCCCGTTTTGGCCCTTTTCCGCTGGGCGGTTTTGGGACGGGGGCCTTCGGGCGCTCTTTTTTGGTCGCGGCTATGCCCGAGGCATCCCCAGGGCACACGGAAGCCGCTCGTAAAGTTTGGCCCCATTCCGACTCCGGAGGACAACCTTCGCCCCACCCCCCCACCAAGGCTATAGCCCACCCCCCGTTTTGGCCCTTTTCCGCTGGGCGGTTTTGGGACGGGGGCCTTCGGGCGCTCGTTTTTGGGCGCGGCTGTGCCTGGGGTATCCCCAGGGCACACAGAGGCCGCTCGCAAAGTTTGGCCCTATTCCGAGTTCGGAGGACCAACTTCGCCCCACCTCCCCACCAAGGCTATAGCCCACCCCCTGTTTTGGCCCTTTTCCGCTGGGCGGTTTTCGGACGGGGGCCTTCGGGCGTTCGTTTTTGGGCGTGGCTGTGCCCGGGGCATCCCCAGGGCACACGGAGGCCGCTCGCAAAGTTTGGTCACATTCCGAGTCCGGCGGACCAACTTCGCGCCACCCCCCCACCAAGGCTATAGCCCACCCCCCGTTTTGGCCCTTTTCCGCTGGGCGGTTTTGGGACGGGCGCCTTCGGGCGCTCGTTTTTGGGTACGGCTGTGCCCGGGGCATCCCGCGGACACACGGAGGTCGCTAGCAAAGTTTGGCCCCATTCCGAGTCCGGCGGACCAACTTCGCCCCACCCCCCCACCAAGGATATAGCCCACCCCCCGTTTTGCCCTTTTCCGCTGGGCGGTTTTGGGACGGGGGCCTTCAGGTGCTCTTTTTTTGGTCGCGGCTATGCCCGAGGCATCCCCAGGGCACACGGAGGCCACTCGCAAAGTTTGGCCACATTCCGAGTCCGGAGGACCAACTTCGCCCCACCCCCCCACCAAGGCTATAGCCCACCCCCCGTTTTGGCCCTTTTCCGCTGGGCGGTTTTGGGACGGGGGCCATCGGGCGTTCGTTTTCGGGCGCGGCTGTGCCTGGGTCATCCCCAGGGCAAACGGAGGCCGCTCGCAAATTTTGGCCCCATTCCGAGTCCGGAGTACCAACTTCGCCCCACCCCCCCACCAAGGCTATAGCCCACCCCCCGTGTTGGCCCTTTTCCGCTGGGTGGTTTTGGGACGGGGGCCTTCGGGCGCTCGTTTTTTGGCGCGGCTGTGCCCGGGGCATCACCAGGGCAAACGAAGGGCGCTCGTAAAGTATGGCCCCATTCTGAGTCCGGAGGACCAATTTCGCCCCACCCCCCCAGCAAGGCTATAGCCCACCCCCCGTTTTCGCCCTTTTCCGCTGGGCGGTTTTGGGACGGGGGCCTTCGGGTTCTCATTTTTGGGCGCGGCTGTGCCCGGGGAATCCCGCGGGCACACGGAGGTCGCTAGCAAAGTTTGGCCCCATTCCGAGTCCGGCGGACCAACTTCGCCCCACCCCCCCACAGAGGCTATAGCACACCCCCCGTTTTGGCCCTTTTCCGCTGGGCGGTTTTGGGACGGGGGCCTTCGGGCGCTCGTTTTTGGGCGCGGCTGTGCCCGGATAATCCCCAGGGAAAACGAAGGCCGCTCGTAAAGTTTGGCCCCATTATGAGTCCGGAGGACGAACTTCGCCCCGCCCCCCCACCAAGGCTATAGCCCACCCCCCGTTTTGGCCCTTTTCTGCTGGGCGGTTTAGGGACGGGGCCCTTCGGGCGATCGTTTTTGGGCGCGGCTGTGCCCGGGGCATCCCGCGGGCACACGGAGGCCGCTCGCAAAGTGTGGCCCCATTCCCAGTCCGGCGGACCAACTTCGGGCCACCCCCCCACCAAGGCTATAGCACACCCCTCATTTGGGCCATTTTCCACAGGGGGTTTTGGGACGGGGGCTCTAGGGCGCTCATTTTTGGGCGCGTCTGTGCCCGGGACATCCCGCGGGCACACGGAGGCCGCTCACAAAGTTTGGCCCCATTCCTAGTCCTGCGGACCAACTTCGCGCCACCCCCCCCCCCAACAAGGCTATAGCCCACCCCCCGTTTTGGCCCTTTTCCGCTGGGCGGTTTTGGCACGGGGGCATTCGGGCACTTTTTTTTTGGGCGCGGCTGTGCCCGGAGCATCCCGCGGGCACACGGAGGCCACTTGCAAAGTTTGGCCTCATTCCGAGTCCGGCGGACCAACTTCGTGCCACCCCCCCACCAAGGCTATAGCCCACTCCCCGTTTTGGCCCTTTTCCGCTGGGCGGTTTTGGGACGGGGGCCTTCGGACCCTCGTTTTTGGGCGCGGCTGTGCCCGGAGCATCCCGCGGGCACACGGAGGCCACTTGCAAATTTTGGCCTCATTCCGAGTCCGGCGGACCAACTTCGTGCCACCCCCCCACCAAGGATATAGCCCACCCCCCGTTTTGCCCTTTTCCGCTGGGCGGTTTTGGCACGGGGGCATTCGGGCACTTTTTTTTTGGGCGCGGCTGTGCCCGGAGCATCCCGCGGGCACACGGAGGCCACTTGCAAAGTTTGGCCTCATTCCGAGTCCGGCGGACCAACTTCGTGCCACCCCCCCACCAAGGCTATAGCCCACTCCCCGTTTTGGCCCTTTTCCGCTGGGCGGTTTTGGGACGGGGGCCTTCGGACCCTCGTTTTTGGGCGCGGCTGTGCCCGGAGCATCCCGCGGGCACACGGAGGCCACTTGCAAAGTTTGGCCTCATTCCGAGTCCGGCGGACCAACTTCGTGCCACCCCCCCACCAAGGCTATAGCCCACCCCCCGTTTTGGCCCATTTCCATTGGGCGGTTTTGGGACGGGGGCCTTCGGGCACTCGTTTTTGGGCGCGGCTGTCCCGGGGCATCCCGCGGGCTCACGGAGGCCGCTCGCAAAGATTGGCCCCATTCCGAGTCCGTAGGACCATCTTCGCCCCACCCCTCCACCATGGCTATAGCGCACCCCCTGTTTTGGCCCTTTTCCGCTGGGCGGTTTTGGGACGGGGGCCTTCGGGCGCTCGTTTTTGGGCGCAGCTCAGCCCGGGGCATCCTCTGGGCACACGGACGCTGCTCGCAAAGTTTGCCTCCATTCCGAGTCCGGAGGACCATCTTCGCCCCGCCCCTCCACCAAGGCTATAGCGCACCCCCTGTTTTGGCCCTTTTCCGCTGGGCGGTTTTGGGATGGGGGCCTTCGAGCGCTCGTTTTTGTGCGTTGCTGTGCCCGGGGCATCCCCAGGGCACACGGAGGCCGCTCGCAAAGTTTGGCCCCATTCCGAGTCCGGAGGACCAACATCGCCCCGCCCCCCCACAAAGGCTATAGCCCACCCCCCGTTTTGGCCCTTTTCCGCTGGGCGGTTTTGGGACGGGGGCCTTCGGGCGCTCGTTTTTTGGGCGCGGCTGTGCCCGGGGCATCGCGCGGGTACACGGAGGCCGCTCGCAAAGTTTGGCCCCATTCCGAGTCCGGCGGACCAACATCGCCCCACCCCCCCACCAAGGCTATAGCACACCCCTCGTTTTGGCCCTTATCCGCAGGGCGGTTTTGGGACGGGGGCCTTCGGGCTCTCGTTTTTGGGCGCGGTTGTGCCCGGGGCATCCCCAGGGCACTCGGAGGCCGCTCGCAAATTTTGGCCCCATTCTGAGTCCGGAGGACCAACTTCGGCCCACCCCCCCACCCCGCAACCAAGCCTATAGCCCACCCCCCGTTTTGGCCCTTTTCCGCTGGGCGGTTTTCGGCCGGGGGCCTTCGGGCGCTCGTTTTTGGGTGCGGCTGTGCCCGGGGCATCCACAGCGCACACGGAGGCTGCTCGCAAAGTTTGGCCCCATTCTGAGTCCGGCGGACCAACTTCGCCCTATCCCCCACCAAGGCTATAGCACACCCCCCGTTTTGGCCCTTTTCCGCAGGGCGGTTTTGGGACGGGGGCATTCGGGCGATCTTTTTTGGGCACGGCTGTGCCAGGGGGATCCCGTGGGCACACGGAGGCCGCTCGCAAAGTTTGGCCCCATTCCGAGTCCGGCGGACCAACTTCGCCCCACCCCCCCACCAAGGCTATACCAAACCCCTCGTTTTGGCCCTTTTCCGCGGGGCGGTTTTGGGACGGGGGCCTTCGGGCGCTCGTTTTGTGCGCGGCTGTGCCCGGGGCATCCCCAGGGCACACGGAGGCCGCTCACAAAGTTTGGCCCCATTCCGAGACCGGAGTACCAACTTCGCCCCACGCCCCCACCAAGGCTATAGCCCGCCCCCCGTTTTGGCCCTTTTCCGCTGGGCGGTTTTGGGACGGGGGCCTTCGGGGATTCGTTTTTGGGCGCGGCTGTGCCCGTGGCATCCCCAGGGCACACGGAGGCCGTTCGCAAAGTTTGGCCCCATTCTGAGTCCGGAGGACCAACTTCGGCCCACCCCCCCACCAAGGCTATAGCCCACCCCCCGTTTTGGCCCTTTTCCGCTGGGTGGTTTTGGGACGGGGGCCTTCGGGCCCTCGTTTTTGGACGCGGCATTGCCCGGGGCATCCCCAGGGAAAACGGAGGCCGCTCGTAAAGTTTGGCCCCATTCTGAGTCCGGAGGACCAACTTCGCCCCACCCCCCCAAAAAGCCTATGGCCCACCCCCCGTTTTGGCCCCTTTCCACTGGGCGGTTTTGGGACGGGGGCCTTCGGGCACTCATTTTTGGGCGCGGCTGTGCCCGGGGCATCCCCAGGGCACACGGAGGCCACTCGCAAAGTTTGGCCCCATTCCGAGTCCGGAGGACCAACTTCGCCCCATCCCCCCACCCCCCCACCAAGGCTATAGCCCACCCCCTGTTCTGGCCCTTTTTCGGTGGGTGGTTTTGGGATGGGGGCCTTCGGGCGCTCGTTTTTGGGCGCGGCTATCCCCGGGGCATACCGCGGGCACACGGAGGCCGCTCGCAAAGTTTGGCCCCATTCCGAGTCCGGCGGACCATCTTCGCCCCACCCCTCCACCAAGGCTATGGCGCACCCCCTGTTTTGGCCCTTTTCCGCTGGGCGGTTTTGGGACGGGGGCCTTCGGACCCTCGTTTTTGGGCGCGGCTGTGCCCGGAGCATCCCGCGGGCACACGGAGGCCACTTGCAAATTTTGGCCTCATTCCGAGTCCGGCGGACCAACTTCGTGCCACCCCCCCACCAAGGATATAGCCCACCCCCCGTTTTGCCCTTTTCCGCTGGGCGGTTTTGGCACGGGGGCATTCGGGCACTTTTTTTTTGGGCGCGGCTGTGCCCGGAGCATCCCGCGGGCACACGGAGGCCACTTGCAAAGTTTGGCCTCATTCCGAGTCCGGCGGACCAACTTCGTGCCACCCCCCCACCAAGGCTATAGCCCACTCCCCGTTTTGGCCCTTTTCCGCTGGGCGGTTTTGGGACGGGGGCCTTCGGACCCTCGTTTTTGGGCGCGGCTGTGCCCGGAGCATCCCGCGGGCACACGGAGGCCACTTGCAAAGTTTGGCCTCATTCCGAGTCCGGCGGACCAACTTCGTGCCACCCCCCCACCAAGGCTATAGCCCACCCCCCGTTTTGGCCCATTTCCATTGGGCGGTTTTGGGACGGGGGCCTTCGGGCACTCGTTTTTGGGCGCGGCTGTCCCGGGGCATCCCGCGGGCTCACGGAGGCCGCTCGCAAAGATTGGCCCCATTCCGAGTCCGTAGGACCATCTTCGCCCCACCCCTCCACCAAGGCTATAGCGCACCCCCTGTTTTGGCCCTTTTCCGCTGGGCGGTTTTGGGACGGGGGCCTTCGGGCGCTCGTTTTTGGGCGCAGCTCAGCCCGGGGCATCCTCTGGGCACACGGACGCTGCTCGCAAAGTTTGCCTCCATTCCGAGTCCGGAGGACCATCTTCGCCCCGCCCCTCCACCAAGGCTATAGCGCACCCCCTGTTTTGGCCCTTTTCCGCTGGGCGGTTTTGGGATGGGGGCCTTCGAGCGCTCGTTTTTGTGCGTTGCTGTGCCCGGGGCATCCCCAGGGCACACGGAGGCTGCTTGCAAAGTTTGGCCCCATTCCGAGTCCGGAGGACCAACATCGCCCCGCCCCCCCACAAAGGCTATAGCCCACCCCCCGTTTTGGCCCTTTTCCGCTGGGCGGTTTTGGGACGGGGGCCTTCGGGCGCTCGTTTTTTGGGCGCGGCTGTGCCCGGGGCATCGCGCGGGTACACGGAGGCCGCTCGCAAAGTTTGGCCCCATTCCGAGTCCGGCGGACCAACATCGCCCCACCCCCCCACCAAGGCTATAGCACACCCCTCGTTTTGGCCCTTATCCGCAGGGCGGTTTTGGGACGGGGGCCTTCGGGCTCTCGTTTTTGGGCGCGGTTGTGCCCGGGGCATCCCCAGGGCACTCGGAGGCCGCTCGCAAATTTTGGCCCCATTCCGAGTCCGGCGGACCATCTTCGCCCCACCCCTCCACCAAGGCTATGGCGCACCCCCTGTTTTGGCCCTTTTCCGCTGGGCGGTTTTGGGACGGGGGCCTTCGGGCGCGGCTGAGCCCGGGGCATCCCGCGGGTACACGAAGGCTGCTCGCAAAGTTTGGCCCCATTCCGAGTCTGGCAGACCAACTTCGCCCCACGCCCCCACCAAGGCTATAGCCCACCCCCCGTTTTGGCCCATTTCCACTGGGCGGTTTTGGGACGGGGGCCTTCGGGCACTCGTTTTTGGGCGCGGCTGTCCCGGGGCATCCCGCGGGCTCATGGAGGCCGCTCGCAAAGATTGGCCCCATTCCGAGTCCGGAGGACCATCTTCGCCCCACCCCTCCACCAAGGCTATAGCGCACCCCCTGTTTTGGCCCTTTTCCGCTGGGCGGTTTTGGGACGGGGGCCTTCGGGCGCTCATTTTTGGGCGTGGCTCAGCCCGGGGCATCCTGTGGGCACACGGAGGCCGCTCGCAAAGTTTGCCCCCATTCCGAGTCCGGAGGACCATCTTCGCCCCGCCCCTCCACCAAGGCTATAGCGCACCCCCTGTTTTGGCCCTTTTCCGCTGGGCGGTTTTGGGACGGGGGCCTTCGAGCGCTCGTTTTTGTGCGTGGCTGTGCCCGGGGCATCCCCAGGGCACACGGAGGCCGCTCGCAAAGTTTGGCCCCATTCCGAGTCCGGAGGACCAACATCGCCGCGCCCCCCCACAAAGGCTATAGCCCACCCCCCGTTTTGACCCTTTTCCGCTGGGCGGTTTTGGGACGGGGGCCTTCGGGCGCTCGTTTTTTGGACGCGGCTGTGCCCGGGGCATCGCGCGGGTACACGGAGGCCGCTCGCAAAGTTTGGCCCCATTCCGAGTCCGGCGGACCAACATCGCCCCACCCCCCCACCAAGGCTATAGCACACCCCTCGTTTTGGCCCTTATCCGCAGGGCGGTTTTGGGACGGGGGCCTTCGGGCGCTCATTTTTGGGCGCGGCTGTGCCCGGCGCATCCCGTGGGCACACGGAGGCTGCTCGCAAAGTTTGGCCCCATTCCGAGTCCGGCTGACCAACTTCGCCCCACCCCCCCACCAAGGCTGTAGCACACCCCTCGTTTTGGCCCTTTTCCGCGGGGCGGTTTTGGGACGGGGGCCTTTGGGCGCTCGTTTTTGGGCGCGGCTGTGCCCGGGGTATCCCCAGGGCACACGGAGGCCGCTCGTAAAGTTTGTCCCCATTCCGAGTCCGGAGGAGCAACTTCGCCCCACCCCCCCACCCCCCACCAAGGCTATAGAACACCCCACGTTTTGGCACTTTTCCGCTGGGCGGTTCTGGGACGGGGGCCTTCGGGCGCTCGTTTTTGTTTTCGGCTGTGCCCGGGGCATCCCCAGGGCACACAGAGGCCGCTCGCAAAGTTTGGCCCCATTCCGAGTCCGGAGGACCAACTTCGCCCCACCCCTCCACCAAGGCTATAGCCCACCCCCCGTTTTGGCCCTTTTCCGCTGGGTGGTTTTGGGACGGGGGCCTTCGGGCGCTCGTTTTTTGGCGCGGCTGTGCCCGGGGCATCACCAGGGCAAACGAAGAGCGCTCGTAAAGTATGGCCCCATTCTGAGTCCGGAGGACCAATTTCGCCCCACCCCCCCAGCAAGGCTATAGCCCACCCCCCGTTTTCGCCCTTTTCCGCTGGGCGGTTTTGGGACGGGGGCCTTCGGGTTCTCATTTTTGGGCGCGGCTGTGCCCGGGGAATCCCGCGGGCACACGGAGGTCGCTAGCAAAGTTTGGCCCCATTCCGAGTCCGGCGGACCAACTTCGCCCCACCCCCCCACAGAGGCTATAGCACACCCCCCGTTTTGGCCCTTTTCCGCTGGGCGGTTTTGGGACGGGGGCCTTCGGGCGCTCGTTTTTGGGCGCGGCTGTGCCCGGATAATCCCCAGGGAAAACGAAGGCCGCTCGTAAAGTTTGGCCCCATTATGAGTCCGGAGGACGAACTTCGCCCCGCCCCCCCACCAAGGCTATAGCCCACCCCCCGTTTTGGCCCTTTTCCGCTGGGCGGTTTAGGGACGGGGCCCTTCGGGCGATCGTTTTTGGGCGCGGCTGTGCCCGGGGCATCCCGCGGGCACACGGAGGCCGCTCGCAAAGTGTGGCCCCATTCCCAGTCCGGCGGATCAACTTCGGGCCACCCCCCCACCAAGGCTATAGCACACCCCTCATTTGGGCCATTTTCCACAGGGGGTTTTGGGACGGGGGCCTTAGGGCGCTCATTTTTGGGCGCGTCTGTGCCCGGGACATCCCGCGGGCACACGGAGGCCGCTCACAAAGTTTGGCCCCATTCCTAGTCCTGCGGACCAACTTCGCGCCACCCCCCCCCCCCAACAAGGCTATAGCCCACCCCCCGTTTTGGCCCTTTTCCGCTGGGCGGTTTTGGCACGGGGGCATTCGGGCACTTTTTTTTTGGGCGCGGCTGTGCCCGGAGCATCCCGCGGGCACACGGAGGCCACTTGCAAAGTTTGGCCTCATTCCGAGTCCGGCGGACCAACTTCGTGCCACCCCCCCACCAAGGCTATAGCCCACTCCCCGTTTTGGCCCTTTTCCGCTGGGCGGTTTTGGGACGGGGGCCTTCGGACCCTCGTTTTTGGGCGCGGCTGTGCCCGGGGTATACCGCGGGCACACGGAGGCCGCTCGCAAAGTTTTGCCCCATTCCGAGTCCGGCGGACCAACTTCGAGCCACCACCCCACCAAGGCTATAACCCACACCCCGTTTTGGCCCTTTTCCGCTGGGCGGTTTTGGGACGGGGGCCTTCGGGCGCTCTTTTTTGGTCGCGGCTATGCCCGAGGCATCCCCAGGGCACACGGAAGCCGCTCGTAAAGTTTGGCCCCATTCCGAGTCCGGAGGACAACCTTCGCCCCACCCCCCCACCAAGGCTATAGCCCACCCCCCGTTTTGGCCCTTTTCCGCTGGGCGGTTTTGGGACGGGGGCCTTCGGGCGCTCGTTTTTGGGCGCGGCTGTGCCTGGGGTATCCCCAGGGCACACAGAGGCCGCTCGCAAAGTTTGGCCCTATTCCGAGTTCGGAGGACCAACTTCGCCCCACCTCCCCACCAAGGCTATAGCCCACCCCCTGTTTTGGCCCTTTTCCGCTGGGCGGTTTTCGGACGGGGGCCTTCGGGCGTTCGTTTTTGGGCGTGGCTGTGCCCGGGGCATCCCCAGGGCACACGGAGGCCGCTCGCAAAGTTTGGTCACATTCCGAGTCCGGCGGACCAACTTCGCGCCACCCCCCCACCAAGGCTATAGCCCACCCCCCGTTTTGGCCCTTTTCCGCTGGGCGGTTTTGGGACGGGCGCCTTCGGGCGCTCGTTTTTGGGTACGGCTGTGCCCGGGGCATCCCGCGGACACACGGAGGTCGCTAGCAAAGTTTGGCCCCATTCCGAGTCCGGCGGACCAACTTCGCCCCACCCCCCCACCAAGGATATAGCCCACCCCCCGTTTTGCCCTTTTCCGCTGGGCGGTTTTGGGACGGGGGCCTTCAGGTGCTCTTTTTTTGGTCGCGGCTATGCCCGAGGCATCCCCAGGGCACACGGAGGCCACTCGCAAAGTTTGGCCACATTCCGAGTCCGGAGGACCAACTTCGCCCCACCCCCCACCAAGGCTATAGCCCACCCCCCGTTTTGGCCCTTTTCCGCTGGGCGGTTTTGGGACGGGGGCCATCGGGCGTTCGTTTTCGGGCGCGGCTGTGCCTGGGTCATCCCCAGGGCAAACGGAGGCCGCTCGCAAATTTTGGCCCCATTCCGAGTCCGGAGTACCAACTTCGCCCCACCCCCCCACCAAGGCTATAGCCCACCCCCCGTGTTGGCCCTTTTCCGCTGGGTGGTTTTGGGACGGGGGCCTTCGGGCGCTCGTTTTTTGGCGCGGCTGTGCCCGGGGCATCACCAGGGCAAACGAAGGGCGCTCGTAAAGTATGGCCCCATTCTGAGTCCGGAGGACCAATTTCGCCCCACCCCCCCAGCAAGGCTATAGCCCACCCCCCGTTTTCGCCCTTTTCCGCTGGGCGGTTTTGGGACGGGGGCCTTCGGGTTCTCATTTTTGGGCGCGGCTGTGCCCGGGGAATCCCGCGGGCACACGGAGGTCGCTAGCAAAGTTTGGCCCCATTCCGAGTCCGGCGGACCAACTTCGCCCCACCCCCCCACAGAGGCTATAGCACACCCCCCGTTTTGGCCCTTTTCCGCTGGGCGGTTTTGGGACGGGGGCCTTCGGGCGCTCGTTTTTGGGCGCGGCTGTGCCCGGATAATCCCCAGGGAAAACGAAGGCCGCTCGTAAAGTTTGGCCCCATTATGAGTCCGGAGGACGAACTTCGCCCCGCCCCCCCACCAAGGCTATAGCCCACCCCCCGTTTTGGCCCTTTTCTGCTGGGCGGTTTAGGGACGGGGCCCTTCGGGCGATCGTTTTTGGGCGCGGCTGTGCCCGGGGCATCCCGCGGGCACACGGAGGCCGCTCGCAAAGTGTGGCCCCATTCCCAGTCCGGCGGACCAACTTCGGGCCACCCCCCCACCAAGGCTATAGCACACCCCTCATTTGGGCCATTTTCCACAGGGGGTTTTGGGACGGGGGCCTTAGGGCGCTCATTTTTGGGCGCGTCTGTGCCCGGGACATCCCGCGGGCACACGGAGGCCGCTCACAAAGTTTGGCCCCATTCCTAGTCCTGCGGACCAACTTCGCGCCACCCCCCCCCCCCAACAAGGCTATAGCCCACCCCCCGTTTTGGCCCTTTTCCGCTGGGCGGTTTCGGCACGGGGGCATTCGGGCGCTTTTTTTTTGGGCGCGGCTGTGCCCGGAGCATCCCGCGGGCACACGGAGGCCACTTGCAAAGTTTGGCCTCATTCCGAGTCCGGCGGACCAACTTCGTGCCACCCCCCCACCAAGGCTATAGCCCACTCCCCGTTTTGGCCCTTTTCCGCTGGGCGGTTTTGGGACGGGGGCCTTCGGACCCTCGTTTTTGGGCGCGGCTGTGCCCGGAGCATCCCGCGGGCACACGGAGGCCACTTGCAAAGTTTGGCCTCATTCCGAGTCCGGCGGACCAACTTCGTGCCACCCCCCCACCAAGGCTATAGCCCACTCCCCGTTTTGGCCCTTTTCCGCTGGGCGGTTTTGGGACGGGGGCCTTCGGGCGCTCGTTTTTTGGCGCGGCTGTGCCCGGGGCATCCCCAGGGCAAACGAAGGGTGCTCATAAAGTATGGCCCCATTCTGAGTCCGGAGGACCAATTACGCCCCACCCCCCCAGCAAGGCTATAGCCCACCCCCCGTTTTGGCCCTTTTCCGCTGGGCGGTTTTGGGACGGGGGCGTTCGGGTGCTCGTTTTTGGGCGCGGCTTTGCCCGGGGCATCCCCAGGGAAAACGAAGGCCGCTCGCAAAGTTTGGTCACATTCCGAGTCCGGCGGACCAACTTCGCGCCACCCCCCCACAGAGGCTATAGCACACCCCCCGTTTTGGCCCTTTTCCGCTGGGCGGTTTTCGGACGGGGGCATTCGGCCGCTTTTTTTTGGGCGCGGCTGTGCCTGGGGCATCCCGCGGGGACACGGAGGCCACTCGCAAAGTTTGGCCCCATTCCGAGTCCGGCGGACCAACTTCGCCCCACCCCCCCACCAAGGCTATACCACACCCCTCGTTTGGGCCATTTTCCGCAGGGGGTTTTGGGACGGGGGCCTTCGGCGGTCGTTTTGGGCGCGGCTGTGCCCGGGGCATCCCGTGGGCACACGGAGGCCGCTCGCAAAGTTTGGCCCCATTCCGAGTCCGGCGGACCAACTTCGGGCCACCCCCCCACCAAGGCTATAGCACACCCCTCATTTGGGCCATTTTCCGCAAGGGGTTTTGGGAAGGGGGCCTTCGGGCGCTCATTTTTGGGCGCGTCTGTGCCCGGGGCATCCCGCGGGCACACGGAGGCCGCTGACAAAGTTTGGCCCCATTCCGAGGACGGCGGACCAACTTCGCGCCACCCCCCCCCCACCAAGGCTATAGCCCACCCCCCGTTTTGGCCCTTTTCCGCTGGGCGGTTTTGGCACGGGGGCATTCGGGCGCTTTTTTTTGGGCGCAGCTGTGCCCGGAGCATCCCGCGGGCACACGGAGGCCGCTCGCAAAGTTTGGCCCCAGTCCGAGTCCGGAGGACCAACTTCGCCCCACCCCCCCACCAAGGCTATAGCCCACCCCCCGTTTTGGCCCTTTTCCGCTGGGTGGTTTTGGGACGGGGGCCTTCGGGCGCTCGTTTTTGGCGCGGCTGTGCCCGGGGCATCCCCAGGGCAAACAAAGGGCGCTCGTAAAGTATGGCCCCATTCTGAGTCCGGAGGACCAATTTCGCCCCACCCCCCCAGCAAGGCTATAGCCCACCCCCCGTTTTGGCCCTTTTCCGCTATGCGGTTTTGGGACGGGGGCCTTCGGGTGCTCGTTTTTGGGCGCGGCTGTGCCCGGGGAATCCCGCGGGCACACGGAGGTCGCTAGCAAAGTTTGGCCCCATTCCAAGTCCGGCGGACCAACTTCGCCCCACCCCCCCACAGAGGCTATAGCACACCCCGCGTTTTGACCCTTTTCCGCTGGGCGGTTTTGGGACGGGGGCCTTCGGGCGCTCGTTTTTGGGCGCGGCTGTGCCCGGGGCATCCCCAGGGAAAACGAAGGCCGCTCGGAAAGTTTGGCCCCATTCTTAGTCCGGAGGACCAACTTCGCCCCACCCCCCCACCAAGGCTATAGCCCACCCCCCGTTTTGGCCCTTTTCCGCTGGGCGGTTTAGGGACGGGGCCCTTCGGGCGATCGTTTTTGGGCGCGGCTGTGCCCGGGGCATCCCGCGTGCACACGGAGGACGCTCGCAAAGTTTGGCCCCATTCCGAGTCCGGCGGACCTATTTCGCCCCACCCCCCCACCAAGGCTATAGCCCACCCCCCGTTTTGGCCCTTTTCCGATGGGCGGTTTTGGGACGGGGGCATTCGGGCGCTTTTTTTTGGGCGCGGCTGTGCCCGGGGCATCCCGCGGGCACACGGAGGCCGCTCGCAAATTTGGCCCCATTCCGAGTCCGGCCGACCAACTTCGCGCCACCCCCCCACCAAGGCTATAGCCCACCCCCCGTTTTGGCACTTTTCCACTGGGCGGTTTTGGGACGGGGGCCTTTGGCGCTCGTTTTTGGGCGCGGCTGTGCCCGGGGCATCCCGCGGAAACACGGAGGCCGCTCGCAAAGTTTGGCCCCATTCCGAGTCCGGCGGACCAACTTCGCCCCACCCCCCCACCAAGGCTATAGCACACCCCTCGTTTGGGCCATTTTCCGCTGGGCGGTTTTGGGACGGGGGCCTTCGGGCACTCGTTTTTGGGCGCGGCTGTGCCCGGGGCATCCCGCGGGCACACGGAGGCTGCTCGCAAAGTTTCGCCCCATTCCGAGTCCGGCGGACCAACTTCGCCCCACCCCCCCACCAACGCTATAGCACACCCCTCGTTTGGGCCATTTTCCACTGGGCGGTTTTGGGACGGGGGCCTTCGGGCCCGCGTTTTTGGGCGCGGCTGTGCCCGGGGTATCCCGCGGGCACACGGAGGCCGCTCGCAAAGTTTGGCCCCATTCCGAGTCCGGCGGACGAACTTCGGCCCACCCCCCCACCATGGCTATAGCACACCCCTCATTTGGGCCTTTTTCCGAAGGGTGTTTTGGGATGGGGGCCTTCGGGCTCTATTTATTGGACGCGGCTGTGCCCGGGGCATCCCGCGGGCACACGGAGGCCGCTCGCAAAGTTTGGCCCCATTCCGAGTCCGGTGGACCAACTTCGCGCCACCCCCCCACCTAGGCTATAGCCCACCCCTCGTTTTGGCCCTTTTCCGCTGGGTGGTTTTGGGACGGGGGCCTTCGGGCGCTCATTTTTAGGCGCGGCTGTGCCCGGGGCATCCCGCGGGCACACGGAGGCCGCTCGCAAAGTTGGCCCCATTCCGAGTCCAGCGGACGAACTTCGCCCCACCCCCCCACCATGGCTATAGCACACCCCTCATTTGGGCCATTTTCCGAAGGGTGTTTTGGGATGGGGTCCTTCGGGCGCTATTTATTGGGCGCGGCTGTGCCCGGGGCATCCCGCGGGCACACGGATGCCGCTCGCAAAGTTTTGCCCCATTCCGAGTCCGGCGGACCAACTTCGCCCCACCCCCCCACCAAGGCTATAGCCCACCCCCCGTT
The DNA here is from genome assembly GCA_018350135.1 of Citrus trifoliata. NCBI lineage: Eukaryota > Viridiplantae > Streptophyta > Magnoliopsida > Sapindales > Rutaceae > Citrus > Citrus trifoliata. The sequence continues at coordinate 18,816 of VKKW01000621.1, forward strand.
TTGGCCCTTTTCCGCTGGGCGGTTTTAGGACGGGGTCTTCGGGCACTTTTTTTTGGGCCCGGCTTTGCCTGGGGCATCCCGCGGTCACACGGAGGCCGCTCGCAAACTTTGGCCCCATTCCGAGTCCGGCGGACCAACTTCGCCCCACCCCCCCACCAAGGCTATAGCACACCCCTCGATTGGGCCATTTTCCGCGGCGTGTTTTGCGACGGTGGCCTTCGGGCGCTATGTTTTGGGCGCGGCTGTGCCCCGGGTATCCCGCGGGCACACGGAGGCCGCTCGCAAAGTTTGGCCCCATTCCGAGTCCAGCGGACCAACTTCGCCCCACACCCCCACCAAGGCTATAGCACACCCCCCGTTTTGGCCATTTTCCGCTGGGCGGTTATGGGACGGGGGCCTTCGGGCGCTCGTTTTGGGCGCGGCTCTTCCCGGTGCATCCCACGGGCACACGCAGGCCGCACGCAAAGTTTGGCCCCATTCCTAGTCCGGCGGACCAACTTCGCCCCACCCCCCCACCAAGGCTATAGCACACCCCTCGTTTGGGCCATTTTCCGCTGGGCGGTTTTGGGACGAGGGCCTTCGGGCACTCGTTTTTTGGCGCGGCAGTGCCCGGGGCATCCTGCGGGCACACGGAGGCCGCTCGCAAAGTTGGCGCCATTCCGAGTCCAGCGGACGAACTTCGCCCCACCCCCCCACAGAGGCTATAGCACACCCCCCGTTTTGACCCTTTTCCGCTGGGCGGTTTTCGGACGGGGGCCTTCGGGCGCTCGTTTTTCGGCGCGGCTGTGCCCGGGGCATCCCCAGGGAAAACGAAGGCCGCTCGGAAAGTTTGGCCCCATTCTGAGTCCGGAGGACAACTTCGCCCCACCCCCCCACCAAGGCTATAGCCCACCCCCGTTTTGGCCCTTTTCCGCTGGGCGGTTTAGGGACGGGGCCTTCGGGCGATCGTTTGGGCGCGGCTGTGCCCGGGGCATCCCGCGGCACACGGAGGCCGCTCGCAAAGTTTGGCCCCATTCCGAGTCCGGCGGACCAACTTCGCCCACCCCCCACCTAAGGCTATAGCCCACCCCTCGTTTGGGCCCTTTTCCGCTGGGCAGGTTTTGGGACGGGGTACTTCGGGCGCTTGTTTTTGGGCGCGGCTGTGCCCGGGGCATCCCGCGGGCACACGGAGGCCGCTCGCAAAGTTTGGCCCCATTCCGAGTCCGGCGACCAACTTCGCCCCACCCCCCACCAAGGCTATAGCCCACCCCCCGTTTGGCCATTTTCCGCTGGGTGGTTTTGGGACGGGGTACTTCGGGCGCTCGTTTTTGGGCGCGGTTGTGCCCGGGGCATCCCGCGGGCACACGGAGGCCGCTCGCAAAGTTGGCCCCATTCCGAGTCCGGCCGACCAACTTCGCGCCCCCCCCCCCACCAAGGCTATAGCCCACCCCCCGTTTTGGCCCTTTTCCACGGGGCGGCTTTGGGACGGGGGCCTTTGGCGCGGCAGTTTTTGGGCGCGGCTGTGCCCGGGGCATCCCGCGGGCCATTTTCCGCTGGGCGGTTTTGGGACGAGGGCCTTCGGGCACTCGTTATTTGGCGCGGCAGTGCCCGGGGCATCCCACGGGCACACGGAGGCCGCTCGCAAAGTTGGCGCCATTCCGAGTCCAGCGGACGAACTTCGCCCCACCCCCCCACCATGGCTATAGCACACCCCTCGTTTTGGCCATTTTCCGAAGGGTGTTTTGGGATGGGGGCCTTCGGGCGCTATCTTTTGGGCGCGGCTGTGCCCGGGGCATCCCGCGGGCACACGGAGGCCGCTCGCAAAGTTTGGCCCCATTCCGAGTCCGGCGGACCAATTTCGCCCCACCCCCCCACCAAGGCTATAGCCCACCCCCCGTTTTGGCCCTTTTCCGATGGGCGGTTTTGGGACGGGGGCATTTGGGCGCGGCTCTGCCCGGGGCATCCCGCGGGCACACGGAGGCCGCTCGCAAATTTGGCCCCATTCCGAGTCCGGCCGACCAACTTCGCGCCACCCCCCCCCACCAAGGCTATAGCCCACCCCCCGTTTTGGCCCTTTTCCACGGGGCGGCTTTGGGACAGGGGCCTTTGGCGCTCGTTTTTGGGCGCGGCTGTGCCCGGGGCATCCCGCGGGAACACGGAGGCCGCTCGCAAAGTTTGGCCCCATTCCGAGTCCGGCGGACCAACTTCGCCCCACCCCCCCACCAAGGCTATAGCACACCCCTCGTTTGGGCCATTTTCCGCTGGGCGGTTTTGGAACGAGGGCCTTCGGGCACTCGTTTTTGGGCGCGGCTGTGCCCGGGGCATCCCGCGGGCACACGGAGGCCGCTCGCAAAGTTGGCGCCATTCCGAGTCCAGCGGACGAACTTCGCCCCACCCCCCCACCATGGCTATAGCACACCCCTCGTTTGGACCATTTTCCGAAGGGTGTTTTGGGATGGGGGCCTTCGGGCGCTATTTTTTGGGCGCGGCTGTGTCCGGGGCATCCCGCGGGCACACGGAGGCCGCTCGCAAATTTTGGCCACATTCTGTGTCCGGCGGACCAACTTCGTGCCACCCCCCGCACCAAGGCTATAGCCCACCCCTCGTTTGGGCCCTTTTCCGCTGGGGGGTTTTGGGACAGGGGCCTTCGGGCGCTCGTTTTTGGGCGCGGCTGAGCCCGGGGCATCCCGCGGGCACACGGAGGCCGCTCGCAAAGTTTGGCCCCATTCCGAGTCCGGCGGACCAACTTCGCGCCACCCCCCCACCAAGGCTATAGCCCACCCCTCGTTTGGGCCCTTTTCCGCTGCGCGGTTTTGGGACGGGGTACTTCGGGCGCTCGTTTTTGGTCGCGGTTCTGCCCGGGGCATCCCGCGGGCACACGGAGGCCGCTCGCAAAGTTTGGCCCCATTCCGAGTCCGGCGGACCAGTTTCGCCCCACCCCCCCACCAAGGCTATAGCCCACCCCCCGTTTTGGCCCTTTTCCGCTGGGTGGTTTTGGGATGGGGTAATTCGGGCGCTCGTTTTTGGGCGCGGTTGTGCCCGGGGCATCCCGCGGGCACATGGAGGCCGCTCGCAAAGTTTGGCCCCATTCCGAGTCCGGCGGACCAATTTCGCCCCACCCCCCCACCAAGGCTATAGCCCACCCCCCGTTTTGGCCCTTTTCCACTGGGCGGTTTTGGGACGGGGGCCTTCGGGTGCTCATTTTTGGGCTCGGCTGTGCCCGGGGCATCCTGCGGGCACACGGAGGCCGCTCGCAAAGTTTGGCCCCATTCCGAGTCCGGCGGACCAACTTCGCGCCACCCCCCACCAGGGCTATAGCACACCCCTCGTTTGGGCCCTTTTCCGCTGCGCAGTTTTGGGACGGGGTCCTTCGGGAGCTCGTTTTTGGGCGCGGCTGTGCCCGGGACATCCCGCGGGCACACGGAGGCCGCTCGCAAAGTTTGACCCCATTCCGAGTCCGGCGGACCAACATCGCCCCACCTCCCGACCAAGGCTATGGCACACCCCTCGTTTGGGCCATTTTCCGCAGGGCGGTTTCGGGACGGGGGCCTTCGGGAGCTCGTTTTTGGGCGCGGCTGTGCCCGGGGCATCCTGCGGGCATACGGAGGCCGCTCGCAAAGTTTGGCCCCATTCCGAGTCCGGCGGACCAACTTCGCGCCACCCCCCACCAAGGCTATAGCACGCCCCTCGTTTGGGCCATTTTCCGCTGGGCGATTTTGGGACGGGGGCCTTCGGGCGCTCTTTTTTGGGCCCGGCTGTGCCCGGGGCATCCCGCGGTCACACGGAGGCCGCTCGCAAAGTTTGGCCCCATTCTGAGTCCGGCGGACCAACTTCGCGCCACCCCCCCACCAAGGCTATAGCCCACCCCTCGTTTGGGCCCTTTTCCGCTGCGCGGTTTTGGGACGGGGTACTTCGGGCGCTCGTTTTTGGTCGCGGTTCTGCCCGGGGCATCCCGCGGGCACACGGAGGCCGCTCGGAAAGTTTGGCCGCATTCCGAGTCCGGCGGACCAACTTCGCCCCACCCCCCCACCAAGGCTATAGCACACCCCCCGTTTTGGCCCTTTTCCGCTGGCCGGTTTTTGGACGGGGGCCTTCGGGCGCTCGTTTTTGGGCGCGGCTGCGCCCGGGGCATCCCGCGGGCACACGGAGGCCGCACGCAAAGTTTGGCCCCATTCCGTATCCGGCGGACCAACTTTGCCCCACCCCCCCACCAAGGCTATAGCCCACCCCCCGTTTTGGCCCTTTTCCGCTGGGCGGTTCTGGGACGGGGGCAGTCGGGCGCTTTTTTTTGGGCGCGGCTATGCCCGGGGCATCCCGCGGGCACACGGAGGCCGCTCGCAAAGTTTGGCCCCATTCCGAGTCCGGCAGACCAACTTCGCCCCACCCCCCCACCAATGCTATACCACACACCTCGTTTGGGCCATTTTCCGCTGGGCAGTTTTGGGACGGGGGCCTTCGGGCGCTCGCTTTTGGGCGCGGCTGTGCCCGGGGCATCCTGCGGGCACACGGAGGTCGCTCGCAAAGTTTGGCCCCATTCCGAGTCCGGCGGACCAACTTCGCGCCACCCCCCACCAAGGCTATAGCACACCCCTTGTTTGGGCCCTTTTCCGCTGGGCAGTTTTGGGACGGGGGCCTTCGGGCGCTCGTTTTTGGGCGCGGCTGTGCCGGGGGAATCCCGCGGGCACACGGAGGCCGCTCGCAAAGTTTGGCCCCATTCTGAGTCCGGCAGACCAACTTCGCCCCACCCCCCACCAAGGCTATAGCACACCCCTCGTTTCGGCCATTTTCCGCTGGGCGATTTTGGGATGGGGGCCTTCGGGCGCTCGTTTTTGGGCGTGGCTGTGCCCGGGGCATCCTGTAGGAACACGGAGGCCGCTCGCAAAGTTTGGCCCCATTCCGAGTCCGGCGGACAAACTTCGCGCAACCCCCCACCAAGGCTATAGCACACCCCTCGTTTGGGCCATTTTCCGCTGGGCGGTTTTGGGACGGGGGCCTTCGGGCCCTCGTTTTTGGGCGCGGCTGTGCCAGGGGTATCACGCGGGCACACGGAGGCCGCTCGCAAAGTTTGGCCCCATTCCGAGTCCGGCGGACCAACTTCGCCCCACCCCCCCCACCAAGGCTATAGCACACCCTCGTTTGGGCCATTTTCCGCTGGGCCGTTTTGGGACGGGGGCCTTCGGGTGCTCATTTTTGGGCGCGGCTGTGCCGGGGGCATCACGCAGGCACACGGAGGCCGCTCGAAAAGTTTGGCCCCATTCCGAGGCCGGCGGACCAACTTCGCGCCACCCCCCCACCAAGGCTTTAGCACACCCCTCGTTTGGGCCATTTTCGGCTGGGCGGTTTTGGGACGGGGGCCTTCGGGCGCTCGTTTTTGGGCGCGGCTGTGCCCGGGGAATCCCGCGGGCACACGGAGGCCGCGCGCAAAGTTTGGCCCCATTCCGAGTCCGGTGGACCAACTTCGCCCCACTCCCCCACCAAGGCTATAGCACACCTCTCGTTTGGGCCATTTTCCGCAGGCTGTTTTCGAACGGGGGCCTTCGGGTGCTATTCTTTGGGCGCGGCTGAGCACGGGGCATCCCGCGGGCACAAGGAGGCCGCTCTCAAAGTTTGGCCCCATTCCGAGTCCGGCGGACCAACTTCGCGCCACCCCCCCACCAAGGCTATAGCACACCCCTCGTTTGGGCCCTTTTCCGCTAGGCAGTTTTGTGACGGGGTCCTTCGGGCGCTCGTTTTTGGGCGCGGCTGTGCCCGGGGCATCCCGCGGGCACACGGAGGCCGATCGCAAAGTTTGACCCCATTCCGAGTCCGGCGGACCAACATCGCCACACCCCCCCACCAAGGCTATAGCACACCCCTCGTTTGGGCCATTTTCCGCTGGGCGGTTTTGCGACGGGGGCGTTCTGGCGCTCGTTTTTGGACGCGGCTTTGTCCGGGGCATCCCGCGGGCACACGGAGGCCGCTCGCAAAGTTTGGCCCCATTCCGAGTCCGGCGGACCAACTTCGCCCCACCCCCCCACCAAGGCTATAGCCCACCCCCCGTTTTGGCCCTTTTCCGCTGGGCGGTTTTGGGACGGGGTCTTCGGGTGCTTTTTTTTGGGCGCGGCTGTGCCCGGGTATCCCGCGGACACACGGAGGCCGCTCGCAAAGTTTTACCCCATTCCAAGTCCGGCGGACCAACTTCGCCCACCCCCCCACCAAGGCTATAGCCCACCCCCCGTTTTGGCCCTTTTCCGCTGGGCGGTTTTGGGACGGGGGCGTTCGGGCGCTCGTTTTTGGACGCGGCTTTGCCCGGGGCATCCCGCGGGCACACGGAGGCCACTCGCAAAGTTTGGCCCCATTCCGAGTCCGGCGGACCAACTTCGCGCCACCCCCCACCAAGGCTATAGCACACTCCTCGTTTGGGCCATTTTCCGCAGGGTGTTTTGGGACGGGGTCCTTCGGGTGCTATTTTTTGGGCGCGGCTGTGCCCGGTGCATCCCGCGGGCACACGGAGGCTGCTCGCAAAGTTTTACCCCATTCCGAGTCCGGCGGACCAACTTCGCCCCACCCCCCCACCAAGGCTATAGCCCACCCCCCGTTTTGGCCCTTTTCCGCTGGGCGGTCTTGGGATGGGGGCCTTCGGGCTGTCCTTTTTAGGCACGGCAGTGCCCGGGGCATCCCGCGGGCACACGGAGGCCGCTCGCAAGGTTTGGCACCATTCCGAGTCCGGCGGACCAACTTCGCCCCACCCCCCCACCAAGGCTATAGCACACCCCCGTTTTGGCCCTTTTCCGCTGGGCGGTTTTGGGACGGGGGCATTCGGGCACTTTTTTATGGGCGCGGCTGTGCCCGGGGCATCCCGCGGGCACACGGAGGCCGCTCGCAAAGTTTGGCCCCATTCCGAGTCCGGCGGAGCAACTTCGCCCCACCCCCCCACCAAGTTTATAGCACACCCCTCGTTTGGGCCATTTTCCGCTGAGCGGTTTTGGGACGGGGGCCTTTGGGCGCTCGTTTTTGGGCACGGCTGTGCCCGGGGCATCCCGCGGACACACGGAGGCCGCTCGCAAAGTTTTGCCCCATTCCGAGTCCGGCGGACCAACTTCGCGCCACCCCCCACCAAGGCTATAGCACACTCCTCGTTTGGGCCATTTTCCGCAGGGTGTTTTGGGACGGGGTCCTTCGGGTGCTATTTTTTGGGCGCGGCTGTGCCCGGTGCATCCCGCGGGCACACGGAGGCTGCTCGCAAAGTTTTACCCCATTCCGAGTCCGGCGGACCAACTTCGCCCCACCCCCCCACCAAGGCTATAGCCCACCCCCCGTTTTGGCCCTTTTCCGCTGGGCGGTCTTGGGATGGGGGCCTTCGGGCTGTCCTTTTTAGGCACGGCAGTGCCCGGGGCATCCCGCGGGCACACGGAGGCCGCTCGCAAGGTTTGGCACCATTCCGAGTCCGGCGGACCAACTTCGCCCCACCCCCCCACCAAGGCTATAGCACACCCCCCGTTTTGGCCCTTTTCCGCTGGGCGGTTTTGGGACGGGGGCATTCGGGCACTTTTTTATGGGCGCGGCTGTGCCCGGGGCATCCCGCGGGCACACGGAGGCCGCTCGCAAAGTTTGGCCCCATTCCGAGTCCGGCGGAGCAACTTCGCCCCACCCCCCACCAAGTTTATAGCACACCCCTCGTTTGGGCCATTTTCCGCTGAGCGGTTTTGGGACGGGGGCCTTTGGGCGCTCGTTTTTGGGCACGGCTGTGCCCGGGGCATCCCGCGGACACACGGAGGCCGCTCGCAAAGTTTTGCCCCATTCCGAGTCCGGCGGACCAACTTCGCCCCACGCCCCCACCAAGGCTATAACACACCCCTCGTTTGGCCCATTTTCCGCTGGTCGGTTTTGGGACGGGGGCCTTAGGGAGCTCGTTTTTGGGCGTGGCTGAGCCCGGGGCATCCCGCGGGCACACGGAGTCCGCTCGCAAAGTTTGGCCCCATTCCGAGTCCGGCGGACCAACTTCGGCCCACCCCCCCACCAAGGCTATAGCACACCCCTCGTCTGGGCCATTTTCCGCATGGTGTTTTGGGACGGGGGCCTTCGGGCGATATTTTTTGGGCGCGGCTGTGCCCGGGGCATCCAGCGGGCACACGGAGTCCGCTCGCAAAGTTTGGCCCCATTCCGAGTCCGGCGGACCAACTTCGGCCCACCCCCCCACCAAGGCTATAGCACACCCCTCGTTTGGGCCATTTTCCGCCGGGTGTTTTGGGACGGGGGCCTTCGGGCACTCTTTTTTGGGCGCGGCTCTGCCCGGGGCATCCCGCGGGCACACGGAGTCCGCTCTCAAAGTTTGGCCCCATTCCGAGTCCGGCGGACCAACTTCGGCCCACCCCCCCACCAAGGCTATAGCCCACTCCCCGTTTTGGCCCTTTTCCGCTGGGCGGTTTTGGGACGGGGGCCTTCGGGCGATCGTTTTTGGTCGTGGCAGTGACCGGGGCATCCCGCGGGCACACGGAGTCCGCTCGCAAAGTTTGTCCCCATTCCGAGTCCGGCGGACCAACTTCGCGCCACCCCCCCACCAAGGCTATAGCCCACCCCCCGTTTTGGCCCTGTTCCGCTGGGCGGTTTTGGGACGGGGGCGTTCGGGCGCTCGTTTTTGGACGCGGCTTTGCCCGGGGCATCCCGCGGGCACACGGAGGCCACTCGCAAAGTTTGGCCCCATTCCGAGTCCGGCGGACCAACTTCGCGCCACCCCCCACCAAGGCTATAGCACACTCCTCGTTTGGGCCATTTTCCGCAGGGTGTTTTGGGACGGGGTCCTTCGGGTGCTATTTTTTGGGCGCGGCTGTGCCCGGTGCATCCCGCGGGCACACGGAGGCTGCTCGCAAAGTTTTACCCCATTCCGAGTCCGGCGGACCAACTTCGCCCCACCCCCCCACCAAGGCTATAGCCCACCCCCGTTTTGGCCCTTTTCCGCTGGGCGGTTTTGGGACGGGGGCGTTCGGGCGCTCGTTTTTGGACGCGGCTTTGCCCGGGGCATCCCGCGGGCACACGGAGGCCACTCGCAAAGTTTGGCCCCATTCCGAGTCCGGCGGACCAACTTCGCGCCACCCCCCACCAAGGTATAGCACACTCCTCGTTTGGGCCATTTTCCGCAGGGTGTTCTGGGACGGGGTCCTTCGGGTGCTATTTTTTGGGCGCGGCTGTGCCCGGTGCATCCCGCGGGCACACGGAGGCTGTTCGCAAAGTTTTACCCATTCCGAGTCCGGCGGACCAACTTCGCCCCACCCCCCCACCAAGGCTATAGCCCACCCCCCGTTTTGGCCCTTTTCCGCTGGGCGGTCTTGGGATGGGGGCCTTCGGGCTGTCCTTTTTAGGCACGGCAGTGCCCGGGGCATCCCGCGGGCACACGGAGGCCGCTCGCAAGGTTTGGCACCATTCCGAGTCCGGCGGACCAACTTCGCCCCACCCCCCCACCAAGGCTATAGCACACCCCCCGTTTTGGCCCTTTTCCGCTGGGCGGTTTTGGGACGGGGGCATTCGGGCACTTTTTATGGGCGCGGCTGTGCCCGGGGCATCCCGCGGGCACACGGAGGCCGCTCGCAAAGTTTGGCCCCATTCCGAGTCCGGCGGGCCAACATCGCCCCACCCCCCACCATGGCTATAGCCCACCCCCCGTTTTGGCCCTTTTCCGCTGGGCGGTTTTGGGACGGGGGCCTTCGGGCGGTCGTTTTTGGGCGCGGCTGTACCCGGGGTATCCCGCGGGCACACGGAGGCCCCTCGCAATGTTTGGCCCCATTCCCAGTCCGGTGGACCAACATCGCCCCACCCCCCACCATGGCTATAGCCCACCACCCGTTTTGGCCCTTTTCCGCTGGGCGGTTTTGGAACGGGGCCCTTCGGGCGGTCGTTTTTGGGCGCGGCTGTGCCCTGGGCATCCCGTGGGCACACGGAGGCCGCTCGCAAAGTTTGGCCCCATTCCGAGTCGGGCGGACCAACTTCGCGCCACCCCCCCACCAAGGCTATAGCCCACCCCCCGTTTTGGCCCTTTTCCGCTGGGCGGTTTTGGGACGGGGGCGTTCAGGCGCTTTTTTTTGGGCGCGGCTGTGCTCGGGGAATCCCGCGGGCACACGGAGGCCGCTCACAAATTTTAGCCCCATTCCCAGTCCGACGGACCAACTTCGCGCCACCCCCCCACCAAGGCTATAGCCCACCCCCCGTTTTGGCCTTTTTCCGCTGGGCGGTTTTGGGACGGGGGCCTTTGGGCGCTCGTTTTTGGGCGCGGCAGTGCCCGGGGCATCCCTCCGGCACACGGAGGCCGCTCGGAAAGTTTGACCCCATTCCGAGTCCGGCGGACCAACTTCGCCCCACCCCCACACCAAGGCTATAGCACACCCCCCGTTTGGGCCCTTTTCCGCTGGGCGGTTTTGGGACAGGGGCCTTCGGGCGCTCGTTTTTGGGCGCGGCTGTGTCCGGGGCATCCCACTGGCATACGGAGGCCGCTCGCAAAGTTTGGCCCCATTCCGAATCCGGCGGAGCAACTTCGCCCCACCCCCCACCAAGGCTATAGCACACCCCTCGTTTGGGCCATTTTCCGCAGGGGGTTTTGGGACGGGGGCCTTCGGGCAATCGTTTGTGGGCGCGGCTGTGCCTGGGGCATCCCGCGGGCACACGGAGGCTGCTCGCAAAGTTTGGCCCCATTCCGAGTCCGGCGGACCAACATCGCCCCACCCCCCACCATGGCTATAGCCCACCCCCCGTTTTGGCCCTTTTCCGCTGGGCGGTTTTGGGACGGGGGCCTTTGGGCGGTCGTTTTTGGGCTCGGCTGTGCCTGGGGCATCCCGCGGGCACACGAAGGCAGCTCGCAAAGTTTGGCCCCATTCCGAGTCCGGCGGACCAACTTCGCCCCACCCCCCCACCAAGGCTATAGCCCACCCCCCGTTTTGGCCTTTTTCCGCTGGGCGGTTTTGGGACGGGGGCCTTTGGGCGCTCGTTTTTGGGCGCGGCAGTGCCCGTAGCATCCCGCCGGCACACGGAGGACGCTCGCAAAGTTTGGCCCCATTCCGAGTCCGGCGGACCAACTTCGCGCCACCCCCCCACCAAGGCTATAGCCCACCCCCCGTTTTGGCCCTGTTCCGCTGGGCGGTTTTGGGACGGGGGCCTTCTGGCGCTCATTTTTGGGTGCGGCAGTGCCCGGGGCATCCCGCCGGCACACGGAGGACGCTCATAAAGTTTGGCCCCATTCCGAGTCCGGCGGACCAACTTCGCCCCACCCCCCCACCAAGGCTATAGCCTACCCCCCGTTTTGGCCCTTTTCCGCTGGGCGGTTTTGGGACGGGGGCATTCGGCCGCTCATTTTTGGGCGCGGCTGTACCCGGGGCATCCCGTGGGCACACGGAGGCCGCTCGCAAAGTTTGGCCCCATTCCGGGTCCGGCGGACCAACTTCGGGCCACCCCCCCACCAAGGCTATAGCCCACCCCCGTTTTGGCCCTTTTCCGCTGGAAGGTTTTGGGACGGGGGCCTTTGTGCGCTCGTTTTTGGGGGCGGCTGTGCCCGGGGCATCCCGCGGGCACACGGAGGCCGCTCGCAAAGTTTAGTCCCATTCCGAGTCCGGCGGACCAACTTCGCCCCACCCCCCCACCAAGGCTATAGCACACCCCTCGTTTGGGCATTTTCCGCTGGGCGGTTTTGGTGCTGGGGCCTTCGGGCGCTCGTTTTTGGACGCGGCTGTACCCGGGGCATCCCGCGGGCACACGGAGGCCGCTCGGAAAGTTTGACCCCATTGCGAGTCCGGCGGAGCAACTTCGCCCCACCCCCACACCAAGGCTATAGCACACCCCCCGTTTTGGCCCTTTTCCGCTGGGCGGTTTTGGGATATGGGCCTTCGGGCGCTCGTTTTTGGACGCGGCTGTGTCCGGGGCATCCTACGGGCATACGGAGGCCGCTCGCAAAGTTTGGCCCCATTCCGAGTCCGGCGGAGCAACTTCGCCCCACCCCCCCACCAAGGCTATAGCACACCCCTCGTTTGGGCCATTTTCCGCAGGGGGTTTTGGGACGGGGGCCTTCGGGCAATCGTTTGTGGGCGTGGCTGTGCCTGGGGCATCCCGCGGGCACACTGAGGCCGCTCGCAAAGTTTGGCCCCATTCCGAGTCCGGCGGACCAACATCGCCCCACCCCCCACCATGGCTATAGCCCACCCCCCGTTTTGGCCCTTTTCCGCTGGGCGGTTTTGGGACGGGGGCCTTCGGGCGGTCGTTTTTGGGCTCGGCTGTTCCTGGGGCATCCCGCGGGCACACGAAGGCCGCTCGCAAAGTTTGGCCCCATTCCGAGTCCGGCGGACCAACTTCGCCCCACCCCCCCACCAAGGCTATAGCCAACCCCCCGTTTTGGCCTTTTTCCGCTGGGCGGTTTGGTACGGGGGCCTTCGGGTGGTCGTTTTTGAGCGCGGCTGTGCCCGGGGCATCCCGCGGGCACACGGAGGCCGCTCACAAAGTTTGGCCCTATTCCGAGTCCGGCGGACCAACTTCGCACCACCCCCCCACCAAGGCTATAGCCCACCCCCCGTTTTGGCCTTTTTCCGCTGGGCGGTTTGGTACGGGGGCCTTCGGGCGGTCGTTTTTGGGCGCGGCTGTGCCCGGGGCATCCCGCGGGCACATGGAGGCCGCTCACAAAGTTTGGCGCCATTCCGAGTCCGGCGGACCAACTTCGCGCCACCCCCCCACCAAGGCTATAGCCCACCCCCGTTTTGGCCCTTTTCCGCTGGGCGGTTTTGCGATGGGGGCCTTCGGTCGCTCGTTTTTGGGCGCGGCAGTGCCCAGGGCATCCCGCCGGCACACGGATGCCGCTCGCAAAGTTTGGCCCCATTCCGAGTCCGGCGGGCCAACATCGCCCCACCCCCCACCATGGCTATAGCCCACCCCCCGTTTTGGCCCTTTTCCGCTGGGCGGTTTTGGGACGGGGGCCTTCGGGCGGTCGTTTTTGGGCGCGGCTGTACCCGGGGCATCCCGCGGGCACACGGAGGCCCCTCGCAATGTTTGGCCCCATTCCCAGTCCGGTGGACCAACATCGCCCCACCCCCCACCATGGCTATAGCCCACCACCCGTTTTGGCCCTTTTCCGCTGGGCGGTTTTGGAACGGGGCCCTTCGGGCGGTCGTTTTTGGGCGCGGCTGTGCCCTGGGTATCCCGTGGGCACACGGAGGCCGCTCGCAAAGTTTGGCCCCATTCCGAGTCGTGCGGACCAACTTCGCGCCACCCCCCCACCAAGGCTATAGCCCACCCCCCGTTTTGGCCCTTTTCCGCTGGGCGGTTTTGGGACGGGGGCGTTCAGGCGCTTTTTTTTGGGCGCGGCTGTGCTCGGGGATCCGCGGCACACGGAGGCCGCTCACAAATTTTAGCCCCTTCCCAGTCCGACGGACCAACTTCGCGCCACCCCCCCACCAAGGCTATAGCCCACCCCCCGTTTTGGCCTTTTCCGCTGGGCGGGTTTTGGACGGGGGCCTTGGGCGCTCGTTTTTGGGCGCGGCAGTGCCCGGGGCATCCCTCCGGCACACGGAGGCCGCTCGGAAGTTTGACCCCATTCCGAGTCCGGCGGACAACTTCGCCCCACCCCCACACCAAGGCTATAGCACACCCCCCGTTTGGGCCCTTTTCCGCTGGGCGGTTTTGGGACAGGGGCCTTCGGGCAATCGTTTGTGGGCGCGGCTGTGCCTGGGGCATCCCGCGGGCACACGGAGGCTGCTCGCAAAGGTTTCGCCCCATTCCGAGTCGGCGGACCAACATCGCCCACCCCCCACCATGGCTATAGCCCACCCCCCGTTTTTGGCCCTTTTCCGCTGGGCGGTTTTGGGACGGGGGCCTTCGGGCGGTCGTTTTTGGGCTCGGCTGTGCCTGGGGCATCCCGCGGGCACACGAAGGCTGCTCGCAAAGTTTGGCCCCATTCCGAGTCCGGCGGACCAACTTCGCCCCACCCCCCCCACCAAGGCTATAGCCCACCCCCCGTTTTGGCCATTTTCCGCTGGGCGGTTTTGGGACGGGGGCCTTTGGGCGCTCGTTTTTGGGCGCGGCAGTGCCCAGGTCATCCCGCCGGCACACGGAGGACGCTCGCAAAGTTTGGCCCCATTCCGAGTCCGGCGGACCAACTTCGCGCCACCCCCCCCACCAAGGCTATAGCCCACCCCCCGTTTTGGCCCTGTTCCGCTGGGCGGTTTTGGGACTGGGGCCTTCTGGAGCTGATTTTTGGGCGCGGCAGTGCCCGGGGCATCCTGCCGGCACAGGAAGGACGCTCATAAAGTTTGGCCCCATTCCGAGTCCGGCGGACCAACTTCGCCCCACCCCCCACCAAGGCTATAGCCCACCCCCCGTTTTGGCCCTTCTCCGCTGGGCGGTTTTGGGACGGGGGCATTCGGCCGCTCATTTTTGGGCGCGGCTGTACCCGGGGCATCCCGCGGGCACACGGAGGCCGCTCGTAAAGTTTGGCCCCATTCCGGGTCCGGCGCACCAACTTCGGGCCACCCCCCCACCAAGGCTATAGCCCACCCCCGTTTTGGCCCTTTTCCGCTGGTAGGTTTTGGGACGGGGGCCTTTGGGCGCTCGTTTTTGGGGGCGGCTGTACCCGGGGCATCCCGCGGGCACACGGAGGCCGCTCACAAAGTTTGGCCCTATTCCGAGTCCGGCGGACCAACTTCGCACCACCCCCCCACCAAGGCTATAGCCCACCCCCCGTTTTTGGCCTTTTTCCGCTGGGCGGTTTGGTACGGGGGCCTTCGGGTGGTCGTTTTTGAGCGCGGCTGTGCCCGGGGCATCCCGCGGGCACACGGAGGCCGTCACAAGTTTGGCCCTATTCCGAGTCCGGCGGACCAACTTCGCACCACCCCCCCACCAAGGCTATAGCCCACCCCCGTTTTGGCCTTTTTCCGCTGGGCGGTTTTGGTACGGGGGCCTTCGGGTGGTCGTTTTTGAGCGCGGCTGTGCCCGGGGCATCCCGCGGGCACACGGAGGCCGCTCACAAAGTTTGGCCCTATTCGAGTCCGGCGGACCAAACTTCGCACCCACCCCCCACCAAGGCTATAGCCCACCCCCCGTTTTGTGGCCTTTTTCCGCTGGGCGGTTTGGTACGGGGGCCTTCGGGCGGTCGTTTTTGGCGCGGCTGTGCCCGGGGCATCCCGCGGGCACATGGAGGCCGCTCACAAAGTTGGCGCCATTCACGAGTCCGGCGACCAACTTCTTGCGCCACCCCCCCACCAAGGCT
>VKKW01000622.1:0-33831 GCA_018350135.1 Citrus trifoliata
GGCCTCCGTGTGCCAAAATTGGCCGCGGGCACGGCCGCGTTAAAAAACGAGCACCCGAAGGCACCCGTCCACAACCCCCCGGGGAAAATGCCCAAAACGAGGGGTGGGCTATAGCCTTGGTGGGGGTTGGGCCAACTCGTCCGCCGGACTCGGAATGGGCCGAGACTTTGCGAGCGGCCTCCGTGTGCCCGCGGGATGTCCCAGGCACAGCCGCGCCCAAAAACGAGCACCGAAGGCCCCCGTCCCACAACCCCCCAGCGGAAAATGCCCAAAACGAGGGGTGGGCTATAGCCTTGGTGGGGGTTGGGGCCAACTTCGTCCGCCGGACTCGGAATGGGCCGAGACTTTCGTCGGCCTCCGTGTGCCAAAATAGGCCGCGGGCACGGCCGCGCCCAAAATGAGCGGCCGAAGGCCCCCGTCCCACAACCCCCTGCGGAAAATGCCCAAAACGAGGGGTGGACTATACTTGGTGGGGGTTGGGGCCAACTTCGTCCGCCGGACTCGGAATGGGCGAGAGTTTGCGAGCGGCCTCCGTGTGCCCGCGGGATGTCCTAGGCACAGCCGCGCCAAACAATGAGCACCGTAGGCCCCCGTCCACAACCCCCCAGCGGAAAATGCCCAAAACGAGGGGTGGGCTATATACTTGGTGGGGGTTGGGGCCAACTTCGTCCGCCGGACTCGGAATGGGCGAGAGTTTGCGAGCGGCCTCCGTGTGCCCGCGGGATGTCCCAGGCACAGCCGCGCCCAAAAACGAGCGCCCAAAGGCCCCCGTCCCAGAACCCCCCAGCGGAAAATGCCCAAAACGAGGGGTGGGCTATAGCCTGGTAGGGGTTGGGGCCAACTTCGTCCGCCGGACTCGGAATGGGCCGAGACTTTGCGTGCGGCCTCCGTGTGCCCGCGGGATGTCCCAGGCACAGCCGCGTCCAAAAACAAGCGCCCAAAGGCCCCCGTCCCAGAACCCCCCAGCGGAAAATGCCCAAAACGAGGGGGGGCTATAGCCTTGGGTATGTGTTGCGTCCAACTTCGTCCGCCGACTCGGAATGGCCGATACTTTGCGTGCGGCCTCCGTTGCCAAAAATAGGCCGCGGGCGCGGGCGCACCCAAAGAGCGTGCGAAGGCCCCCGTCCCAAAACCCCCCTGCGGAAAATGCCCAAAACGAGGGGTGGGCTATAGCCCTGGTGGGGGGTTGGGGCCAACATCGTCCGCCGGCCTCGGAATGGGCCGAGACTTTGCGAGCGGCCTCCTTGTGCCCGTGGGAATGTCCGTCACAGCCGTACCCAAAACGAGCGCCCAAAGGCCCCCTCCCAGACCCCCGAGCGGAAACTGCCCAAACGAGGGGTGGGCAATAGCCTTGGTGGGGGGGTTGGGGCCAACTTCGTCCGCCTGACTCGGAATGGCCCGAGACTTTGCGAGCGGCCTCCGTGTACCCGCGGGATGTCCCAGGCACAGCCGCGCCCAAAAAGAAAGCTCCCGAAGGCCCCCGTCCCAGAACCCCCTAGCGGAAAATGCCCAAAACGAGGGGTGGGCTATAGCCTTGGTGGGCGGTTGGGGCCCACATTTTCCGCCAGACTCGGAATGGGCCGAGACTTTGCGTACGGCCTCCGTGTGCCAAAAATAGGCCGCGGACACGGCCGCGTCCAAAAACGAGCGCCCGAAGGCCCCTGTCCCTCAACCCCCCTGCGGAAAATGCCCAAAACGACGGGTGGGCTATAGCCTTGGTGGGGGGTTGGGGCCAACTTTGTCCGCCGGACTCGGAATGGGCCGAGACTTTGCGTGAGGCCTCCGTGTGCCAAAAATTGGCCGCGGGCACGGCCACGCCCAAAAACGAGCGCCCGAAGGCCCCTGTCCCACAACCCCCTAGCGGAAAATGCCCAAAACGAGGGGTGGGCTATAGCCTTGGTGGGGGGTTGGGGTCAACTTCGTCCGCCGGACTCGGAATGGGCCGAGACTTTGCGTGTGGCCTCCGTGTGCCAAAAATAGGCCACGGGCACGGCTGCGTCCAAAAACGAGCACCCGAAGGCACCCGTCCCACAACCCCCCAGCGGAAAATGCCCAAAACGAGGGGTGGGCTATAGCCTTGGTGGGGGGTTGGGGCCAACTTTGTCCGCCAGACTCGTAATGGGCCGAGATTTTGCGTGCGGCCTCCGTGTGCCAAAAATTGGCCGCGGGCACGGCCGCGTTAAAAAACGAGCACCCGAAGGCACCCGTCCCACAACCCCCCGGCGGAAAATGCCCAAAACGAGGGGTGGGCTATAGCCTTGGTGGGGGGTTGGGGCCAACATCGTCCGCCGGACTCGGAATGGGCCGAGACTTTGCGAGCGGCCTCCGTGTGCCCGCGGGATGTCCCAGGCACAGCCGCGCCCAAAAACGAGCACCCAAAGGCCCCCGTCCCACAACCCCCCAGCGGAAAATGCCCAAAACGAGGGGTGGGCTATAGCCCTGGTGGGGGGTTGGGGCCAACTTCGTCCGCCGGACTCGGAATGGGCCGAGACTTTTCGTCCGGCCTCCGTGTGCCAAAAATAGGCCGCGGGCACGGCCGCGCCCAAAAATGAGCGGCCGAAGGCCCCCGTCCCACAACCCCCCTGCGGAAAATGCCCAAAACGAGGGGTGGGCTATATACTTGGTGCGGGGTTGGGGCCAACTTCGTCCGCCGGACTCGGAATGGGCGAGAGTTTGCGAGCGGCCTCCGTGTGCCCGCGGGATGTCCTAGGCACAGCCGCGCCAAACAATGAGCACCCGTAGGCCCCCGTACCACAACCCCCCAGCGGAAAATGCCCAAAACGAGGGGTGGGCTATATACTTGGTGCGGGGTTGGGGCCAACTTCGTCCGCCGGACTCGGAATGGGCGAGAGTTTGCGAGCGGCCTCCGTGTGCCCGCGGGATGTCCCAGGCACAGCCGCGCCCAAAAACGAGCGCCCAAAGGCCCCCGTCCCAGAACCCCCCAGCGGAAAATGCCCAAAACGAGGGGTGGGCTATAGCCCTGGTGGGGGGTTGGGGCCAACTTCGTCCGCCGGACTCGGAATGGGCCGAGACTTTGCGTGCGGCCTCCGTGTGCCCGCGGGATGTCCCAGGCACAGCCGCGTCCAAAAACAAGCGCCCAAAGGCCCCCGTCCCAGAACCCCCCAGCGGAAAATGCCCAAAACGAGGGGTGGGCTATAGCCTTGGTAGGGGGTTGCGGCCAACTTCGTCCGCCGGACTCGGAATGGGCCGAGACTTTGCGTGCGGCCTCCGTGTGCCAAAAATAGGCCGCGGGCGCGGGCGCACCCAAAAAAGAGCGTGCGAAGGCCCCCGTCCCAAAACCCCCCTGCGGAAAATGCCCAAAACGAGGGGTGGGCTATAGCCTATGTGGGGGGCTGGGGCCAACTTCGTCCGCCTGACTCGGAATGCGGCGAGACTTTGCATGCGGCCTCCGTGTGCCAAAAATAGGCCGTGGGTATGGCCACGTCCAAAAACGAGTGCCCGAAGGCCCCTGTCCCACAACCCCCAGCGGAAAATGCCCAAAACCAGGGGTGGGCTATAGACTTGGTGGGGGGTTGGGGCCAACTTCGTCCGCCGGACTCGGAATGGGCCAAGACTTTGCGAGCGGCCTCCGTGTGCCCTCGGGATGTCCCAGGCGCAGCCGCGCCCAAAAACGAGTGCCCGATGGCCCCCGTCCCACAACCTCCCAGCGGAAAATGCCCAAAACGAGGGGTGGGCAATAGCCTTGGTGGGGGGTTGGGGCCAACTTCGTCCGCCGGACTCGGAATTGCCCGATACTTTGCTAGCGGCCTCCGTGTGCCCGTGGGATGTCCCAGGCACAGCCGCGCCCAAAAACGAGCGCCAGAAGGCCTCCGTCCCACAACCCCCCAGCGGAAAATGCCCAAAACGAGGGGTGGGCTATAGCCTTGGTGGGGGGTTGGGGCCAACTTCGTCTGCCGGAATCGGAATGGGGCGAGACTTTTCGTCCGGCCTCCGTGTGCCAAAAATAGGCCGCGGGTACGGCTGCGCCCAAAAATGAGCGGCCGAAGGCCCCCGTCCCACAACCCCCCTGCGGAAAATGACCAAAACGAGGGGTGGGCTATAGACTTGGTGCGGGGTTGGGGCCAACTTCGTCCGCCGGACTCGGAATGGGTGAGACTTTGCGAGCGGCCTCCGTGTGCCCGCGGGATGTCCCAGGCACAGCCGCGCCCAAAAACAAGCACCCGTAGTCCCCCGTCCCACAACCCCCCAGTGGAAAATGCCCAAAACGAGGGGTGGGCTATAGCCTTGGTGGGGGGTTGGGGCCAACTTCGTCCGCCTGACTCGGAATGGGCCGAGACTTTGCGAGCGGCATCCGTGTGCCCGTGGGATGTACCAGGCACAGCCGCACCCAAAAACGAGCGCCCGAAGGCCCCCGTCCCATAACCCCTCATCGGAAAATGCCCAAAAGGAGGGGTGGGCTATAGCCTTGGTGGGGGGTTTGGGCCAACTTCGTCCGCCGTACTCGGAATGGGCCGAGACTTTGCGAGCGGCCTCCGTCTGCCAAAAATAGACCGTGGGCACGGCCGCGCCCAAAAACAAGCGCCCGAAGGCCCCCGTCCCACAACCCCCCTGCGGAAAATGCCGAAAACGAGGGGTGGGCTATAGACTTGGTGCGGGGTTGGGGCCAACTTCGTCCGCCGGACTCGGAATGGGCGAGACTTTGCGAGCGGCCTCCGTGTGCCCGCGGGATGTCCCAGCCACAGCCGCGCCCAAAAACGAGCGCCCGAAGGCCGCCTTCCCACAACCCCCCAGCGGAAAAATGCCCAAACGAGGGGTGGGCTATAACCTTGGTGGGGGGTTAGGGCCAACTTCGTCCGCCGGACTTGGAATGGCCCGAGACTTTCCTAGCATCCTCCGTGTGCCCGCGGGATGTCCCAGGCACAGCCGCGCCCAAAAACGAGCGTACGAAGGCCCCCGTCCCAGAACCCCCCAGCGGAAAATGCCCAAAACCAGGGGTGGGCAATAGCCTTGGTGGGGGGTTGGGGCCAACTTCGTCCGCCGGACTCGGAATGGGCCGAGACTTTGCGTACGGCCTCCGTGTGCCAAAAATAGGCCGCGGGCACGGCCACGCCCAAAAACGAGCGCCCGAAGGCCCCCGTCCCACAACCCCCTGCGGAAAATTCCCAAAACGAGGGGTGGGCTATAGCCTTGGTGGGAGGTTAGGGCCAACATCGTCCGCCGGATTCGGAATGGGGCGAGACTTTGCGTGCGGCCTCCATGTGCCAAAAATAGGCCACGGGCACGGCCGCGCCCAAAAATGAGCCCCCGAAGGCCCCCGTCCCACAACCCCCTGCGGAAAATGCCCAAAACAAGGGGTGGGCTATAGCCTTGGTGGGGGGCTGGGGCCAACATCGTCCGCCGGGCTCGGAATGGGGCGAGACTTTGCGTGCGGCCTCCGTGTTCCAAAAATAGGCCGCGGGCACGGCCGCGCCAAAAAACGAGCCCCTGAAGGCCCCCATCCCACAATCACCTGCGGAAAATGCCCAAAACGAGGGGTGGGCTATAGCCTTGGTGGGTGGTTGGGGCCAACTTCGTCCGCCGGACTCGGAATGGGCCGACACTTTGCGAGCGGCCTCCGTGTACCCGCGGGATGTCCCAGGCACAGCCACGCCCAAAAACAAGCACCCATAGGCCCCCGTCCCACAACCCCCCAGTGGAAAATGCCCAAAACGAGGGGTGGGCTATAGCCTTGGTGGGGGGTTGGGGCCAACTTCGTCCGCCTGACTCGGAATGGGCCGAGACTTTGCGAGCGGCATCCGTGTGCCCGTGGGATGTCCCAGGCACAGCCGCACCCAAAACGAGTGCCCGAAGGCCCCGTCCCATAACCCCTCAGCGGAAAATGCCCAGAAGGAGGGGTGGGCTATAGCCTTGGTGGGGGGCTGGGGCCAACTTCGTCCGCCGGGCTCGGAATGGGGCGAGACTTTGCGTGCGGCCTCCGTGTTCCAAAAATAGGCCGCGGGCACGGCCGCGCCCAAATAAGAGCGTTCGAAGGCCCCCGTCCCACAACCCCCCAGTGGAAAATGCCCAAAACGAGGGGTGGGCTATAGCCTTGGTGGGGGGCTGGGGCCCACTTCGTACGCCGGACTCGGAATGGGGCGAGACTTTGCGTGCGCCCTCCGTGTGCCAAAAATAGGCCGCGGGCACAGCCGCACCCAAAAACTAGCGCCCGAAGGCCCCCGTCCCACAACACCCCAGCGGAAAATGCCCAAAACGAGGGGTGGGCTATAGCCTTGGTGGGGGGTTGGGGCCAACTTCGTCCGCCGGACTCGGAATGGTCCGAGACTATGCTAGCGGCCTCTGTGTGCCCGCGGGATGTCCAAGGCACAGCCGCACCCAAAAACGAGCGCCCGAAGGCCCCCGTCCCACAACCCCACGGAGGAAAATGCCCAAACGAGGGGTGGGCTATAGCCTTGGTGGGGGGTTGGGGCCAACTTCGTCCGCCGGACTCGGAATGGGCCGAGACTTTGCGAGCGGCCTCCGTGTGCCCTCGGGATGTCCCAGGCACAGCCGCGGCCAAAAAATGAGTGCCCGAAGGCCCCCGTCCCACAACCTCCCAGCGGAAAATGCCCAAAACGAGGGGTGGGCTATAGCCTTGGTGGGGGGTTGGGGCCAACTTCGTCCGCCGGACTCGGAATGGCCCGAGACTTTGCTAGTGGCCTCCGTTTGCCCGCAGGATGTCCTTGGCACAGAAGCGCCCAAAAATGAGCGCCCGAAGGCCTCCGTCCCACAAGCCCCCAGCGGAAAATGCCCAAAACGAGGGGTGGGCTATAGCCTTGGTGGGGGGTTGGGGCCAACTTCGTCCGCCGGAATCGGAATGGGGCGAGACTTTTCGTCTGGCCTCCGTGTGCCAAAAATAGGACGCGGGCATGGCCGCGCCCAAAAATGAGCACCCGAAGGCCCCCGTCCCACAACCCCCCTGCGGCAAATGCCCAAAACGAGGGGTGGGCAATAGACTTGGTGCGGGGTTGGGGCCAACTTCGTCCGCCGGACTCGGAATGGGCCGAGACTTTGCGAGCGGCCTTCGTGTGCCCGCGGGATGTCCCAGGCACAGCCGCGCCCCAAAACGAGCGCCCGAAGGCCCCTTCCCACAACCCCCCAGGGGAAAAATGCCCAAAACGAGGGGTGGGCGATAACCTTGGTGGGGGGCTAGGGCCAACTTCGTCCGCCGGACTCGGAATGGCGCGACACTTTGCTAGCGGCCTCCGTGTTCCCGCGGGATGTCCCAGGCACAGCCGCGCCCAAAAACGAGCGCCCGAAGGCCCCCGTCCCACAACCCCCCAGCGGAAAATACCCAAAACGAGGGGTGGGCTATAGCCTTGGTGGGGGGCTGGGGCCAACTTCGTCCGCCGGACTCGGAATGGGGCGAGACTTTGCATGCGCCCTCCATGTGCCAAAAATAGGCCGCGGACACAGCCCCACCCAAAAACTAGCGCCCGAAGTCCCCCGTCCCACAACCCCCCAGCGGAAAATGCCCAAAACGAGGGGTGGACTATAGCCTTGGTGGGTGGTTGGGTCCAATTTCGTCCGCCGGACTCGGAATGGCCC
The DNA here is from genome assembly GCA_018350135.1 of Citrus trifoliata. Classification (NCBI taxonomy): domain Eukaryota; kingdom Viridiplantae; phylum Streptophyta; class Magnoliopsida; order Sapindales; family Rutaceae; genus Citrus; species Citrus trifoliata. Next base: position 7,546 of record VKKW01000622.1, read on the forward strand.
GAGACTATGCTAGCGGCCTCCGTGTGCCCGCGGGATGTCCCAGGCACAGCCGCGCCAAAAAACAAGCGCCCAAAGGCCCCCGTCCCACAACCCCTCACGCGGAAAATGCCCAAAACGAGGGGTGGGCTATAGCCTTGGTGGGGGGTTGGGGCCAACTTCGTCCGCCGGACTCGGAATGGCCCGAGACTATGCTAGCGGCCTCCGTGTGCCCGCGGGATGTCCCAGGCACAGCCGCGCAGAAAAACGAGCGCCCAAAGGCCCCCGTTCCACAACCCCTCATGTGGAAAATGCCCAAAACGAGGGGTGGGCTATAGCCTTGGTGGGGGGTTGGGGCCAACTTCGTCCGCCGGACTAGGAATGGGCCGAGACTTTGCAAGCGGCCTCCGTGTGCCCACGGGATGTCCCAGGCACAGCCGCGCCCAAAAACGAGTGCCCGAAGGCCCCCGTCCCACAACCCCCCAGCGGAAAATGCCCAAAACGAGGGGTGGGCTATAGCCTTGGTGGGGGTTGGGGCCAACTTCGTCCGCCGGACTCGGAATGGCCCGAGACTTTGCTAGCGGCCTCCGTGTGCCCGCGGGATGTCCTTGGCACAGAAGCGCCCAAAAACGAGTGCCCGAAGGCCTCCGTCCCACAAGCCCCCAGTGGAAAATGCCCAAAACGAGGGGTGGGCTATAGCCTTGGTGGGGGGTTGGGGCCAACTTCGTCCGCCGGACTCGGAATGGCCCGAGACTTTGCTAGCGGCCTCCGTGTGCCCGCGGGATGTCCTTGGCACAGAAGCGCCCAAAAACGAGCGCCCGAAGGCCTCCGTCCCACAAGCCCCCAGCGGAAAATGCCCAAAACGAGGGGTGGGCTATAGCCTTGGTGGGGGGTTGGGACCCACTTCGTCCGCCGGAATCGGAATGGGGCGAGACTTTTTGTCCAGCCTCCGTGTGCCAAAAATAGGCCGCGGGCACGGCCGCGCCAAAAAATGAGCACCCGAAGGCCCCCGTCCCACAACCCCCCTGCGGCAAATGCCCAAAACGAGGGGTGGGCTATAGACTTGGTGCGGGGTTGGGGCCAACTTCGTCCGCCGGACTCGGAATGGCCCGAGACTTTGCTAGCGGCCTCCGTGTGCCCGCGGGATGTCCCAGGCACAGCCGCGTCGAAAAACGAGCGCCCAAAGGCCCCCGTTCCACAACCCCTCACGTGGAAAATGCCCAAAACGAGTGGTGGGCTATAGCCTTGGTGGGGGGTTGGGGCCAACTTCGTCCGCCGGGCTAGGAATGGGCCGAGACTTTGCGAGCGGCCTCCGTGTGCCCTCGGGATGTCCCAGGCACAGCCGCGCCCAAAAACGAGTGCCCGAAGGCCCCCGTCCCACAACCTCCCAGCGGAAAATGCCCAAACGAGGGGTGGGCTATAGCCTTGGTGGGGGGTTGGGCCAACTTCGTCCGCCGGACTCGGAATGGCCCGAGACTTTGCTAGCGGCCTCCGTGTGCCCGCGGGATGTCCGTGGCACAGAAGTGCCCAAAAACGAGCGCCCGAAGGCCTCCGTCCCACAAGCCCCCAGCGGAAAATGCCCAAAACGAGGGGTGGGCTATAGCCTTGGTGGGGGGTTGGGACCAACTTCGTCCGCCGGAATCGGAATGGGGCGTGACTTTTCGTCCGGCCTCCATGTGCCAAAAATAGGCCGCGGGCACGGCCGCGCCCAAAAATGAGCACCCGAAGGCCCCCGTCCCACAACCCCCCTGCGGCAAATGCCCAAAACGAGGGGTGGGCTATAGACTTGGTGCGGGGTTGGGGCCAACTTCGTCCGCCGGACTCGGAATGGGCCGAGACTTTGCGAGTGGCCTCCGTGTGCCCGCGGGATGTCCCAGGCACACCCGCGCCCGAAAACGAGCGCCCGAAGGCCCCCTTCCCACAACCCCCCAGGGGAAAAATGCCCAAAACGAGGCGTGGGCGGTAACCTTGGTGGGGGGTTAGGGCCAACTTCGTCCGCCGGACTCAGAATGGCCCGAGACTTTGCTAGCGGGCTCCGTGTGCCCGCGGGATTTCCCAGGCACAGCCGCGCCCAAAAACGAGCGCCCGAAGGCCCCCGTCCCACAACCCCCCTGCGGAAAATACCCAAAACGAGGGGTGGGCTATAGCCTTAGTGGGGGGCTGGAGCCAACTTCATCCGCCGGACTCGGAATGGGGCGAGACTTTGCCTGCGCCCTCCGTGTGCCAAAAATAGGCCGCGGGCATGGCCGCACCCAAAAACTAGCGCCCGAAGGCCCCCGTCCCACAACCCCCCAGGGGAAAATGCCCAAAATGAGGGGTGGGCTATAGCCTTGATGGGGGGTTGGGGCCAACTTCGTCCGCCGGACTCGGAATGGGCCGAGACTTTGCGTGCGGCATCCATGTGCCAAAAATAGGCCGCGGGCACGGCCGCGCCCAAAAACGAGCCCCCGAAGGCCCCCGTCCCACAACCCCCTGCGGAAAATGCCCAAATCGAGGGGCGGGCTATAGCCTTGGTGGGGGACTGGGGCCAACTTCGTCCGCCAGACTCGGAATGGGGCGAGACTTTGGGTGCGGCCTCCGTGTGCCAATAATAGGCCGCGGGCACGGGCCTACCCAAAAACTAGCGCCCGAAGGCCCCCGTCCCACAACCCCCCAGCGGAAAATGCCCAAAACGAGGGGTGGGCTATAGCCTTGGTGGGGGACTGGGGCCAACTTCGTCCGCCAGACTCGGAATGGGGCGAGACTTTGGGTGTGGCCTCCGTGTGCCAAAAATAGGTCGCGGGCATGGCCCCACCCAAAAACTAGCACCCGAAGGCCCCCGTCCCACAACCCCTCACGCGGAAAATGCCCAAAACGAGGGGTGGGCTATAGCCTTGGTGGGGGGTTGGGGCCAACTTTGTCCGCCGGACTCGGAATGGGCAGAGATTTTGCGTGCGGCCTCCGTGTGCCAAAAATTGGCCGCGGGCACGGCCGCGTCCAAAAACGAGCGCCCGAAGTTCCCCGTCCCACGACCCCCTGCGGAAAATGCCCAAAACGAGGGGTTGGCTATAGCCTTGGTGGGGGGTTGCGACCAACTTCGTTCGCCGCACTCGGAATGGTCCGAGACTTTGCGAATGGCCTCCGTGTGCCCGCGGGATGTTCCAGGCACAGCTGCGCCCAAAAACGAGCGCCCGAAGTCCACCGACTCACAACCCCCCAACGGAAAAATGCCCAAAACGAGGGGTGGGCTATAGCCTTGGTGGGGGGTTGGGGCCAACTTCGTCCGCCGGACTCGGAATGGGGCGAGACTTTGTGTGCGGCCTCCGTGTGCCCGCGGGATGTCCCAGGCACAGCCGCGCCGAAATATGAGCGCCCAAAGGCCCCCGTCCCACAACCCCTCACGCGGAAAATGCCAAAAACGAGGGGTGGGCTATAGCCTTGGTGGGGGGTTGGGTCCAACTTTGTCCGCCGGACTCGGAATGGGCCGAGATTTTGCGTGCGGCCTCCGTGTGCCAAAAATTGGCCGCGGGCACGGCCGCGTCCAAAAATGAGCGCCCGAAGGCCCCCGTCCCACAACCCCCTGCGGAAAATGCCCAAAACGAGGGGTTGGCTATAGCCTTGGTGGGGGGTTGCGGCCAACTTCGTCCGCCGCACTCGGAATGGTCCGAGACTTTAGGAGCGGCCTCCGTGTGCCCGCGGGATGTTCCAGGCACAGCCGCGCCCAAAAACGTGCGCCCGAAGTCCACCGTCCCACAACCCCCCAGCGGAAAAATGCCCAAAACGAGGGGTGGGCTATAGCCTTGGTGGGGGGTTGCGGCCAACTTCGTCCGCCGGACTCGGAATGGGGCGAGACTTTGTGTACGGCCTCCGTGTGCCCGCGGGATGTCCCAGGCACAGCTGCGCCGAAAAATGAGCGCCCGAAGGCCCCCGTCCCACAACCCTTCACGCGGAAAATGGCAAAAACGAGGGGTGGGCTATAGCCTTGGTGGGGGGTTGGGTCCAACTTTGTCCGCCGGACTCGGAATGGGCCGAGATTTTGCATGCGGCCTCCGTGTGCCAAAAATTGGCCGCGGGCACGGCTGCGTCCAAAAACGAGCGCCCGAAGGCCCTCCTCCCACAACCCCCCTGCGGAAAATGCCCAAAACGAGGGGTTGGGTATAGCCTTGGTGGGGGGCTGGGGCCCACTTCGTCCGCCAGACTCGGAATGGGGCTAGACTTTGCGTGCGGCCTCTGTTTGCCAAAAATAGGCCGCAGGCACAGCCGCGCCCAAAAAAGAGCCCCCGAAGGCCCCCGTCCCACAACCCCCCCGCGGAAAATGCCCAAAACGAGGGGTTGGCTATAGCCTTGGTGGGGGTTGCGGCCACTTCGTCCGCCGCACTCGGAATGGGCCGACACTTTGTGAGCGGCCTCCGTGTGCCCGCGGGATGTTCCAGGCACAGCCGCGCCCAAAAACGAGCGCCCAAAGTCCACCGTCCCACAGCCCCCCAGCGGAAAAAAGCCCAAACGAGGGGTGGGCTATAGCCTTGGTGGGGGGTTGGGGCCAACTTCGTCCTCCGGACTCGGAATGGGACGACACTTTGTGAGCGGCCTCCGTGTGCCCGCGGGATGTTCTAGGCACAGCCGCACCCAAAAACGAGCGCCCCAAGTCCACCGTCCCACAACCCCCCAGCGGAAAAATGCGCAAAACGAGGGGTGGGCTATAGCCTTGGTGGGGGGCTGGGGCCAAGTTCGTCCGCCGGACTCGGAATGGGCCGAGACTTTGCGTACGGCATCCGTGTGCCAAAAATAGGCCACGGGAATGGCCGCACCCAAAAACGAGCCCCCGAAGACCCCTGTCCCACAACCCCCTGCGGAAAATGCCCAAATCGAGGGGCGGGCTATAGCCTTGGTGGGGGACTGGGGCCAACTTCGTCCGCCAGACTCGGAATGGGGCGAGACTTTGGGTACGGCCTCCGTGTGCAAAATATAGGCCGCGGGCACGGCCCCACCCAAAAACTAGCGCCCGAAAGCCCCCGTCCCACAACCCCCCAGCGGAAAATGCCCAAAACGAGGGGTGGGCTATAGCCTTGGTGGGGGGTTGGGGCCAACTTCGTCCGCCGGACTCGGAATGGGACGACACTTTGTGAGCGGCCTCCGTGTGCCCGCGGGATGTTCCAGGCACAGCCGCACCCAAAAACGAGCGCCCCAAGTCCACCGTCCCACAACCCCCCAGCGGAAAAATGCCCAAAACGAGGGGTGGGCTATAGCCTTGGTGGGGGGTTGGGGCCCACTTCGTCCGCCGGACTCGGAATGGGGCGAGACTTTGTGTGCGGCCTCCGTGTACCAAAAATAGGCCGCGGGCACGGCCGCTCCCAAATACGAGCGTTCGAAGGCCCCCGTCCCACAACCCCCTGCGGAAAATTCCCAAAACGAGGGGTGGGCTATAGCCTTGGTGGGGGGCTGGGGCCAAGTTCGTCCGCCGGACTCGGAATAGGCCGAGACTTTGCGTGCGGCATCCGTGTGCCAAAAATAGGCCACGGGCATGGCCGCACCCAAAAACGAGCCCCCGAAGCCCCCTGTCCCACAACCCCCTGCGGAAAATTCCCAAATCGAGGGGCGGGCTATAGCCTTGGTGGGGGACTGGGGCCAACTTCGTCCGCCAGACTCGGAATGGGGCGAGACTTTGGGTGCGGCCTCCGTGTGCAAAAAATAGGCCGCGGGCACGGCCCCACCCAAAAACTAGCGCCCGAAAGCCCCCGTCCCACTACCCCCCAGCGGAAAATGCCCAAAACGAGGGGTGGGCTATAGCCTTGGTGGGGGGTTGGGGCCAACTTCGTCCGCCGGACTCGGAATGGCCCGAGACTATGCTAGCGGCCTCCGTGTGCCCGCGGGATGTCCCAGGCACAGCTGCGCCGAAAAACGACCGCCCGAAGGCCCCCGTCCCACAACCCCTCACGCAGAAAATGCCCAAAATGAGGGGTGGCTATAGCCTTGGTGGGGGGTTGCGGCCCACTTCGTCCGCCGCACTCGGAATGGTCCGAGACTTTGCGAGCGGCCTCCGTGTGCCCGCGGGATGTTCCAGGCACAGCCGCGCCAAAAAACGAGCGCCCGAAGTCCACCGTCCCACAGCCCCCCAGCGGAAAAATGCCCAAAACGAGGGGTGGGCTATAGCCTTGGTGGGGGGTTGGGGCCAACTTTGTCCGCCGGACTCGGAATGGGGCGAGACTTTGCGTAAGGCCTCCGTGTACCAAAAATAGACCGCGGGCACGGCCGCGCCCAAATACGAGCGTTCGAAGGGCCCCGTCCCACCACCCCCCTGCGGAAAATGCCCAAAACGAGGGGTGGGCTATAGCCTTGGTGGGGGGCTGGGGCCAACTTCGTCCGCCGGACTCGGAATGGGCCGAGACTTTGCGTGCAGCCTCCGTGTGCAAAAAATAGGCCGCGGGTACAGCCGCGCCCAATAAAGAGCCCCCGAAGGCCCCCGTCCCACAACCCCCCTGCGGAAAATGGCCAAAACGAGGGGTGGGCTATAGCCTTGGTGGGTGGCTGGGGCCAACTTCGTCCGCCGGACTCGGAATGGGACGAGACTTTGGGTGCGGTCTCCGTATGGAAAAAATAGGCCGCGGACACGGCCGCGCCCAAAAAGGGGCCCCCGAAGGCCCCCGTCCCACAACCCCCCTGCGGAAAATGCCCAAATCGAGGGGTGGGCTATAGCCTTGGTGGGGGGCAGGGGCCAACTCCTTCCGCCGGACTCGGAATGGGCCGAGACTTTACGAGCGGCCTCCGTGTGCCCGGGGATGTCCCAGGCACAGCCACGGCCAAAAACGAGCCCCCGAAGTCCCCCGTCCCACAACCCCCCTGCGGAAACTGCCCAAATCGAGGGGTGGGCTATAGCCTTGGTGGGGGGCTGGGGCCAACTTCGTCCGCCGGACTCGGAATGGGCCGAGATTTTGCGTACGGCCTCTGTGTGCCAAAAATAGGCTAGGGGCATGGCCGCGCCCAAAAACGGGCCGCCGAAGGCACCCGTCCCACAACCCCCTGCGGAAAATGCCGAAATCGAGGGGTGGGCTATAGCCTTGGTGGGGGGTTGGGGCCAACTTCGTCCACCGGACTCGGAATGGGGCGAGACTTTGCGTGCGGCCTCCGTGTACCAAAAATAAGCCACGGGCATGGCCGCGCCCAAAAATGAGCCCCCGAAGGCCCCCGTACCACAACCCCCCTGCGGAAAATGCCCAAATCGAGGGGTGGGCTATAGCCTTGGTGGGGGGCTGGGGCCAACTTCGTACGCCGGACTCGGAATGGGCCGAGACTTTCCGTGGGGCCTCCGTGTGCCAAAAATAGGCCGCGGGCACGGCCGTGCCCAAAAACGAGCCCACGAAGGCCCCCGTCCCACAACCCCCTACGGAAAATGCCCAAATCGAGGGGTGGGCTATAGCCTTGGTGGGGGGCTGGGGCCAACTTCGTCCGCCGGACTCGGAATGGGTTGAGACTTTGCGTGCGGCCTTCGTGTGCCAAAAATAGGCCGTGGGCACGGCCGCGTCGAAAAACGAGCCCCCAAAGGCCCCCGTCCCACAACCCCCCTGCGGAAAATGCCCAAATCGAGGGGCGGGCTATAGCCTTGGTGGGGGGCTGGGGCCAACTTCGTCCGCCGGACTCGGAATGGGGCGAGACTTTGCGTGCGGCGTCCGCGTGCCAAAAATAGGCCTCGGGCACGGCCGCGCCCAAAAACGAGCCCCCGAAGGCCCCCGTCCCACAACGCCCCTGCGGAAAATGCCCAAATCGAGGGGCGGGCTATAGCCTTGGTGGGGGGCAGGGGCCAACTTCGTCCGCCGGACTCGGAATGGGGCGAGACTTTGCGTGCGGCATCCGCGTGCCAAAAATAGGCCGCGGGCAAGGCCGCGCCCAAAAACGAGCCCCCGAAGGCCCCCGTCTCACAACCCCCATGCGGAAAATGCCCAAATCGAGGGGTGGGCTATAGCCTTGGTGGGGGGCTGGGGCCAACTTCGTCCGCCGGCCTCGGAATGGGCCGAGACTTTGCGAGCGGCCTCCGTGTGCCAACAAGATGTCCCAGGCACAGCCGCGACCAAAAACGAGCGCCCGAAGTCCACCGTCCCACAACCCCACAGCGGAAAATGCCCAAAACGAGGGGTGGGCTATAGCCTTGGTGGGGGGCTGGGGCCAACTTCGTCCGCCGGACTCGGAATGGGCCGAGACTTTGCATGCTGCCTCCGTGTTCCAAAAATAGGCCGCGGGCACGACCGCGCCCAAAAACGAGCCCCCGAAGGCCCCCGTCCCACAACCCCCTGCGGAAAATGCCCAAATCGAGGGGTGGGCAATAGCCTTGGTTGGGGGCTGGGGCCAACTTCGTCCACCGGACTCGGAATGGGCCGAGACTTTGCGTGCGGCCTTCGTGTGCTGAAAATAGGCTGCGGGCACGCCTGCGCTCAAAAACAAGCCCCCGAAGGCCCCCGTTCCGCAACCCCCTGGGGAAAATGCCCAAAACGAGGGGTGGGCTATAGCCTTGGTGGGGGGCTGCGGCCAACTTCGTTCGCCGGACTCGGAATGGGCCGAGACTTTGCGAGCAGCCTCTGTGTGCCCGCAGGATGTGCCAGGAACTGCCGCGGCCAAAAACGAGTGCCCGAAGTCCACTGTCCCACAACCCCCCAGCAGAAAATGCCCAAAACGAGGGGTGGGCTATAGCCTTGGAGGGGGGTTGGGGCCAACTTCGTCCGCCGGACTCGGAATGGGCCGAGACTTTGCGAGCGGCCTCCGTGTGCCCGCGGGATATCCCAGGCACAGCCGCGGCCAAAAATGAGTTTCCGAAGTCCACCGTCCCACAACCCCCCTGCGGAAAATGCCCAAATCGAGGGGTGGGCTATAGCCTTGGTGGGGGGTTGGGGCCCACTTCGTACGCCGGCCTCGGAATGGGCCGAGACTTTGCTAGCGGCCTCCGTGTGCCCACGGGATGTCCCAGGTACAGTCGCGACCAAAAACGAGCGCCTGAAGTCCACCGTCCCACAACCCCACAGCGGAAAATGCCCAAAACGAGGGGTGGGCTATAGCCTTGGTGTGGGGTTGGGGCCAACTTTGTCCGCCGGACTCGGAATGGGCCGAGACTTTGCAAGCGGCCTCTGTGTGCCCGCGGGATGTCCCCAGCACAACCGCGGCCAAAAACGATCTCCCGAAATCTAACGTCCCACAACCCCCCAGCGGAAAATTCCCAAAACGAGGGGTGGGCTATAGCCTTGGTGAGGGGCTGGGGCCAACTTCGTCCGCCGGACTCGGAATGGGCCGAGACTTTGCGAGCGCCCTCCGTGTGCCCGCGGGATGCCCTGGCACAGCCGCGCCCAAAAACGAGCCCCCGAAGGCCCCCGTCCCACAACCCCCTGCGGAAAATGCCCAAATCGAGGGGTGGGCTATAGCCTTGGTGGGGGGCTGGGGCCAACTTCGTCCGCCGGACTCGGAATGGGGCGAGACTTTGCGTGCGGCCTCCGTGTGCCAAAAATAGTCCGCGGGCACGGCCGCGCCCAAAAACGAGCCCCCGAAGGCCTCTGTCCCACAACCCCCCTGGAGAAAATTCCCAAATCGAGGGGAGGGCTATAGCCTTGGTGGAGGGCTGGGGCCAACTTCGTCCGCCGGACTCGGAATGGGGCGAGACTTTGCGTGCGGCCTCCGTGTGCCAAAAATAGGCGTCGGGCACGGCCTCGCCCAAAAAGGAGCCCCCGAAGGCCCCCGTCCCACAACCCCCCTGCGGAAAATGCCCAAATCGAGGGGTGGGCTATAGCCTTGGTGGGGGGCTGGGGCCAACTTCGTCCGCCGGACTCGGAATGGGGCGAGACTTTGCGTGCGGCCTCCGTGTGCCAAAAATAGGCCACGGACACGTCCGCACCTAAAAATAAGCCCCCGAAGGCCCCCGTCCCACAACCCCCTGCGGAAAATGCCCAAATCGAGGGGTGGGCTATAGCCTTGGTGGGGGGCTGGGGCCAACTTCGTCCGCCGGACTCATAATGGGCCGAGACTTTTTGTGCGGCCTCCATGTGCCAAAAATAGGCCACGGCCGTAACGAGCCCCCGAAGGCCCCTTTTCCACAACCCCCCATGCAAAATGCCGAAATCGAGGGGTGGGCCATAGCCTTGGTGGGGGGCTGGGGCCAACTTCGTCCGCCGGACTCGGAATGGGCCGAGACTTTGCGTGCGGCCTCCGTGTGCCAAAAATAGTCCGCGGACACGGCCGCGCCCAAAAACGAGCCCCCGAAGGCCTCCGTCCCACAACCCCCCTGCGGAAAATTCCCAAATCGAGGGGAGGGCTATAGCCTTGGTGGAGGGCTGGGGCCAACTTCGTCCGCCGGACTCGGAATGGGGCGAGACTTTGCGTGCGGCCTCCGTGTGCCAAAAATAGGCCACGGACACGTCCGCACCTAAAAATTAGCCCCCGAAGGCCCCCGTCCCACAGCCCCCTGCGGAAAATGCCCAAATAGAGGGGTGGGCTATAGCCTTGGTGGGGGGCTGGGGCCAACTTCGTCCGCCGGACTCATAATGGGCCGAGACTTTTTGTGCGGCCTCCGTGTGCCAAAAATAGGCCGCGGCCGTAACGAGCCCCCGAAGGCCCCATTTCAACAACCCCCCCATGGAAAATGCCGAAATCGAGGGGTGGGCCATAGCCTTGGTGGGGGGCTGGGGCCAACTTCGTCCGCCGGACTCGGAATGGGCCGAGACTTTGCGTGCGGCCTCCGTGTTTCAAAAATAGTCTGCGGGCACGGCCGCGCCCAAAAACGAGCCCCCGAAGGCCTCCGTCCCACAACCCCCCTGCGGAAAATTCCCAAAACGAGGGGAGGGCTATAGCCTTGGTGGAGGGCTGGAGCCAACTTCGTCTGCCGGACTCGGAATGGGGCGAGACTTTGCGTGCAGCCTCCGTGTGCCAAAAATAGGCCACGGACACGTCCGCACCTAAAAATAAGCCCCCGAAGGCCCCCGTCCCACAGCCCCCTGCGGAAAATGCCCAAATCGAGGGGTGGGCTATAGCCTTGGTGGGGGGCTGGGGCCAACTTCGTCCGCCGGACTCATAATGGGCCGAGACTTTTTGTGCGGCCTCCGTGTGCCAAAAATAGGCCGCGGCCGTAACGAGCCCCCGAAGGCCCCTTTTCCACAACCCCCCCATGGAAAATGCCAAAATCGAGGGGTGGGCCATAGCCTTGGTGGGGGGCTGGGGCCAACTTCGTCCGCCGGACTCGGAATGGGCCGAGACTTTGCGTGCGGCCTCCGTGTGCCAAAAATAGTCCGCGGACACGGCCGCGCCCAAAAACGAGCCCCCGAAGGCCTCCGTCCCACAACCCCCCTGCGGAAAATTCCCAAATCGAGGGGAGGGCTATAGCCTTGGTGGAGGGCTGGGGCCAACTTCGTCCGCCGGACTCGGAATGGGGCGAGACTTTGCGTGCGGCGTCCGCGTGCCAAAAATAGGCCTCGGGCACGGCCGCGCCCAAAAACGAGCCCCCGAAGGCCCCCGTCCCACAACGCCCCTGCGGAAAATGCCCAAATCGAGGGGCGGGCTATAGCCTTGGTGGGGGGCAGGGGCCAACTTCGTCCGCCGGACTCGGAATGGGGCGAGACTTTGCGTGCGGCATCCGCGTGCCAAAAATAGGCCGCGGGCACGGCCGCGCCCAAAAACGAGCCCCCGAAGGCCCCCGTCTTACAACCCCCATGCGGAAAATGCCCAAATCGAGGGGTGGGCTATAGCCTTGGTGGGGGGCTGGGGCCAACTTCGTCCGCCGGCCTCGGAATGGGCCGAGACTTTGCGAGCGGCCTCCGTGTGCCAACAAGATGTCCCAGGCACAGCCGCGACCAAAAACGAGCGCCCGAAGTCCACCGTCCCACAACCCCACAGCGGAAAATGCCCAAAACGAGGGGTGGGCTATAGCCTTGGTGGGGGGCTGGGGCCAACTTCGTCCGCCGGACTCGGAATGGGCCGAGACTTTGCATGCTGCCTCCGTGTTCCAAAAATAGGCCGCGGGCACGACCGCGCCCAAAAACGAGCCCCCGAAGGCCCCCGTCCCACAACCCCCTGCGGAAAATGCCCAAATCGAGGGGTGGGCAATAGCCTTGGTGGGGGGCTGGGGCCAACTTCGTCCACCGGACTCGGAATGGGCCGAGACTTTGCGTGCGGCCTTCGTGTGCTGAAAATAGGCTGCGGGCACGCCTGCGCTCAAAAACAAGCCCCCGAAGGCCCCCGTTCCGCAACCCCCTGGGAAAATGCCCAAAACGAGGGGTGGGCTATAGCCTTGGTGGGGGGCTGCGGCCAACTTCGTTCGCCGGACTCGGAATGGGCCGAGACTTTGCGAGCGGCCTCTGTGTGCCCGCAGGATGTGCCAGGAACTGCCGCGGCCAACAACGAGTGCCCGAAGTCCACTGTCCCACAACCCCCCAGCAGAAAATGCCCAAAACGAGGGGTGGGCTATAGCCTTGGAGGGGGGTTGGGGCCAACTTCGTCCGCCGGACTCGGAATGGGCCGAGACTTTGCGAGCGGCCTCCGTGTGCCCGCGGGATATCCCAGGCACAGCCGCGGCCAAAAATGAGTTTCCGAAGTCCACCGTCCCACAACCCCCCTGCGGAAAATGCCCAAATCGAGGGGTGGGCTATAGCCTTGGTGGGGGGTTGGGGCCCACTTCGTACGCCGGCCTCGGAATGGGCCGAGACTTTGCTAGCGGCCTCCGTGTGCCCACGGGATGTCCCAGGTACAGTCGCGACCAAAAACGAGCGCCTGAAGTCCACCGTCCCACAACCCCACAGCGGAAAATGCCCAAAACGAGGGGTGGGCTATAGCCTTGGTGTGGGGTTGGGGCCAACTTTGTCCGCCGGACTCGGAATGGGCCGAGACTTTGCAAGCGGCCTCTGTGTGCCCGCGGGATGCCCTGGCACAGCCGCGCCCAAAAACGAGCCCCCGAAGGCCCCCGTCCCACAACCCCCTGCGGAAAATGCCCAAATCGAGGGGTGGGCTATAGCCTTGGTGGGGGGCTGGGGCCAACTTCGTCCGCCGGACTCGGAATGGGGCGAGACTTTGCGTGCGGCCTCCGTGTGCCAAAAATAGTCCGCGGGCACGGCCGCGCCCAAAAACGAGCCCCCGAAGGCCTCTATCCCACAACCCCCCTGGAGAAAATTCCCAAATCGAGGGGAGGGCTATAGCCTTGGTGGAGGGCTGGGGCCAACTTCGTCCGCCGGACTCGGAATGGGGCGAGACTTTGCGTGCGGCCTCCGTGTGCCAAAAATAGGCGTCGGGCACGGCCTCGCCCAAAAAGGAGCCCCCGAAGGCCCCCGTCCCACAACCCCCCTGCGGAAAATGCCCAAATCGAGGGGTGGGCTATAGCCTTGGTGGGGGGCTGGGGCCAACTTCGTCCGCCGGACTCGGAATGGGGCGAGACTTTGCGTGCGGCCTCCGTGTGCCAAAAATAGGCCACGGACACGTCCGCACCTAAAAATAAGCCCCCGAAGGCCCCCGTCCCACAACCCCCTGCGGAAAATGCCCAAATCGAGGGGTGGGCTATAGCCTTGGTGGGGGGCTGGGGCCAACTTCGTCCGCCGGACTCATAATGGGCCGAGACTTTTTGTGCGGCCTCCATGTGCCAAAAATAGGCCACGGCCGTAACGAGCCCCCGAAGGCCCCTTTTCCACAACCCCCCATGCAAAATGCCGAAATCGAGGGGTGGGCCATAGCCTTGGTGGGGGGCTGGGGCCAACTTCGTCCGCCGGACTCGGAATGGGCCGAGACTTTGCGTGCGGCCTCCGTGTGCCAAAAATAGTCCGCGGACACGGCCGCGCCCAAAAACGAGCCCCCGAAGGCCTCCGTCCCACAACCCCCCTGCGGAAAATTCCCAAATCGAGGGGAGGGCTATAGCCTTGGTGGAGGGCTGGGGCCAACTTCGTCCGCCGGACTCGGAATGGGGCGAGACTTTGCGTGCGGCCTCCGTGTGCCAAAAATAGGCCACGGACACGTCCGCACCTAAAAATTAGCCCCCGAAGGCCCCCGTCCCACAGCCCCCTGCGGAAAATGCCCAAATAGAGGGGTGGGCTATAGCCTTGGTGGGGGGCTGGGGCCAACTTCGTCCGCCGGACTCATAATGGGCCGAGACTTTTTGTGCGGCCTCCGTGTGCCAAAAATAGGCCGCGGCCGTAACGAGCCCCCGAAGGCCCTTTTCAACAACCCCCCCATGGAAAATGCCGAAATCGAGGGGTGGGCCATAGCCTTGGTGGGGGGCTGGGGCCAACTTCGTCCGCCGGACTCGGAATGGGCCGAGACTTTGCGTGCGGCCTCCGTGTTTCAAAAATAGTCTGCGGGCACGGCCGCGCCCAAAAACGAGCCCCCGAAGGCCTCCGTCCCACAACCCCCCTGCGGAAAATTCCCAAAACGAGGGGAGGGCTATAGCCTTGGTGGAGGGCTGGAGCCAACTTCGTCTGCCGGACTCGGAATGGGGCGAGACTTTGCGTGCAGCCTCCGTGTGCCAAAAATAGGCCACGGACACGTCCGCACCTAAAAATAAGCCCCCGAAGGCCCCCGTCCCACAGCCCCCTGCGGAAAATGCCCAAATCGAGGGGTGGGCTATAGCCTTGGTGGGGGGCTGGGGCCAACTTCGTCCGCCGGACTCATAATGGGCCGAGACTTTTTGTGCGGCCTCCGTGTGCCAAAAATAGGCCGCGGCCGTAACGAGCCCCCGAAGGCCCCTTTTCCACAACCCCCCCATGGAAAATGCCAAAATCGAGGGGTGGGCCATAGCCTTGGTGGGGGGCTGGGGCCAACTTCGTCCGCCGGACTCGGAATGGGCCGAGACTTTGCGTGCGGCCTCCGTGTGCCAAAAATAGTCCGCGGACACGGCCGCGCCCAAAAACGAGCCCCCGAAGGCCTCCGTCCCACAACCCCCCTGCGGAAAATTCCCAAATCGAGGGGAGGGCTATAGCCTTGGTGGAGGGCTGGGGCCAACTTCGTCCGCCGGACTCGGAATGGGCCGAGACTTTGCGAGCGGCCTCCGTGTGCCCGCGGGATATCCCAGGCACAGCCGCGGCCAAAAATGAGTGCCCGAAGTCCACCGTCCCACAACCCCCCGCGGAAAATGCCCGAATCGAGGGGTGGGCTATAGCCTTGGTGGGGGGCTGGGGCCCACTTCGTACGCCGGCCTCGGAATGGGCCGAGACTTTGCTAGCGGCCTCCGTGTGCCCACGGGATGTCCCAGGTACAGTCGCGACCAAAAACGAGCGCCTGAAGTCCACCGTCCCACAACCCCACAGCGGAAAATGCCCAAAACGAGGGGTGGGTTATAGCCTTGGTGGGGGACTGGGGCCAACTTCGTCCGCCGGACTCGGAATGGGCCGAGACTTTGCGAGCGCCCTCCGTGTGCCCGCGGGATGCCCTGGCACAGCCGCGCCCAAAAACGAGCCCCCGAAGGCCCCCGTCCCACAACCCCCTGCGGAAAATGCCCAAATCGAGGGGTGGGCTATAGCCTTGGTGGGGGGCTGTGGCCAACTTCGTCCGCCGGACTCGGAATGGGGCGAGACTTTGCGTGCGGCCTCCGTGTGCCAAAAATAGTCCGCGGGCACGGCCGCCCCCAAAAACGAGCCCCCGAAGGCCTCTGTCCCACAACCCCCCTGCGGAAAATTCCCAAATCGAGGGGAGGGCTATAGCCTTGGTGGAGGGCTGGGGCCAACTTTGTCCGCCGGACTCGAAATGGGCCGAGACTTTGCGTGCGGCCTCCGTGTACCAAAAATAGTCCGCGGACACGGCCGCACCCAAAAACAAGCCCCCGAAGGCCTCCGTCCCACAACCCCCCTGCGGAAAATTCCCAAATCGAGGGGAGGGCTATAGCCTTGGTGGAGGGCTGGGGCCAACTTCGTCCGCCGGACTCGGAATGGGGCGAGACTTTGCGTGCGGCCTCCGTGTGCCAAAAATAGGCCACGGACACGTCCGTACCTAAAGATAAGCCCCCGAAGGCCCCCGTCCCACAGCCCCCTGCGGAAAATGCACAAATCGAGGGGTGGGCTATAGCCTTGGTGGGGGGCTGGGGCCAACTTCGTCCGCCGGACTCATAATGGGCCGAGACTTTTTGTGCGGCCTCCGTGTGCGAAAAATAGGCCGCGGCCGTAACGAGCCCCCGAAGGCCCCTTTTCCACAACCCCCCCATGGAAAATGCCGAAATCAAGGGGTGGGCCATAGCCTTGGTGGGGGGCTGGGGCCAACTTCGTCCGCCGGACTCGGAATGGGCCGAGACTTTGCGTGCGTCCTCCGTGTTTCAAAAATAGTCTGCGGGCACGGCCGCGCCCAAAAACGAGCCCCCGAAGGCCTCCGTCCCACAACCCCCCTGCGGAAAATTCCCAAATCGAGGGGAGGGCTATAGCCTTGGTGGAGGGCTGGGGCCAACTTCGTCCGCCGGACTCGGAATGGGGCGAGACTTTGCGTGCGGCCTCC
This sequence comes from Citrus trifoliata, assembly GCA_018350135.1. Taxonomy (NCBI): domain Eukaryota; kingdom Viridiplantae; phylum Streptophyta; class Magnoliopsida; order Sapindales; family Rutaceae; genus Citrus; species Citrus trifoliata. The sequence continues at coordinate 23,923 of VKKW01000622.1, forward strand.
GTGTGCCAAAAATAGGCCGCGGGCACGACCGCGCCCATAAATGAGCCCCCGAAGGCGCCCGTCCCACAACCCCCCTGCGGAAAATGCCCAAAACGAGGGGTTGGCTATAGCCTTGGTGGGGGGTTGCGGCCCACTTCGTCCGCCGCACTCGGAATGGGCCGAGACTTTGTGAGTGGCCTCTGTCTGCCCGCGGGATGTTCCAGGCACAGCCGCGCCCAAAAACGAGCGCCCCAAGTCCACTGTCCCACAACCCCCCAGCGGAAAAATGCCCAAAACGAGGGGTGGGCTATAGCCTTGGTGGGGGGTTAGGGCCAACTTCGTCCGCCGGACTCGGAATGGGGCGAGACTTTGTGTGCGGCCTCCGTGTACCAAAAATAGGCCGCGGGCACGGCCGTGCCCAAATACGAGCGTTCGAATGCCCCCGTCCCACAACCCCCTGCGGAAAATGCCCAAAACGAGGGGTGGGCTATAGCCTTGGTGGGGGGTTGGGGCCAGCTTCGTCCGCCGGACTCAGACGAGGGCGAGACTTTGCGTATGGCCTCCGTGTGCCAAAAATAAGCCAAGGGCACGGACGCGCCCAAAAACGAGCCCCCGAAGTCCCCCGTCCCACAACCCCCCTCCGGAAAATGCCCAAATCGAGGGGTGGGCTATAGCCTTGGTGGGGGGCTGGGGTCCACTTCGTCCGCCGGATTCGGAATGGGGCTAGACTTTACGTGCGGCCTCCGTCTGCCAAAAATACGCCGCGGGCACAGCCGCGCCCAAAAAAGAGCCCCCGAAGGCCCCCGTCCCACAACCCCCCTGCGGAAAATGCCCAAAACGAGGGGTTGGCTATAGCCTTGGTGGGGGGTTGCGGCCCACTTCGACCGCCGCACTCGGAATGGGCCGAGACTTTGTGAGCGGCCTCCGTGTTCCCGCGGGATGTTCCAGGCACAGCCGCGCCCAAAAACGAGCGCCCCAAGTCCACTGTCCCACAACCCCCCAGCGGAAAAATGCCCAAAACGAGGGGTGGGCTATAACCTTGGTGGGGGGTTGGGGCCAACTTCGTCCGCCAGACTCGGAATGGCCCGAGACTTTGCTAGCGGCCTCCATGTGCCCGCGGGATGTCGTTGGCACAGAAGCGCCCAAAAATGAGCGCCCGAAGGCCTCCATCCCACAACCCCCCAGCGGAAAATGCCCAAAACGAGGGGTGGGCTATAGCCTTGGTGGGGGGTTGGGGCCAACTTCGTCCGCCGGAATCGGAATGGGGCGAGACTTTTCGTCCGGCCTCCGTGTTCCCAAAATAGGCCGCGGGCACGGCCGCGCCCAAAAATGAGCACCTGAAGGCCCCCGTCCCACAACCCCCTGCAGAAAATGCCCAAAACGAGGGGTGGGCTATAGACTTGGTGCGGGGTTGGGGCCAACTTCGTCCGCCGGACTCGGAATGGGCCGAGACTTTGCGAGCGGCCTCCGTGTCCCCGCGGGATGATCCAGACACAGCAGCGCCCAAAAACGAGCACCAGAAGTCCACCGTCCCCCAACCCCCCAGCGGAAAAATGCCCAAAACAAGGGGTGGGCTATAGCCTTGGTGGGGGGTTGGGGCCCACTTCGTCCGCCGGACTCGGAATGGGGCGAGACTTTGTGTGCGGCCTCCGTGTACCAAAAATAGGCCGCGGGCACGGCCGCGCCCAAATACGAGCGTTCGAAGGCCCCCGTCTCACAACCCCCTGCGGAAAATGCCCAAAACGAGGAGTGGGCTATAGCCTTGGTGGGGGGTTGGGGCCAACTTCGTCCGCCGGACTCGGAATGGGGCTAGACTTTCCGTGCGGCCTCCGTGTGCCAAAAATAGGCCGCGGGCACAGCCGCGTCCAAAAAAGAGCCCCCGAAGGCCCCCGTCCCACAACCCCCCTGCGGAAAATGGCCAAAACGAGGGGTGGGCTATAGCCTTGGTGGGGGGCTGGGGCCAACTTCGTCCGCCGGACTCGGAATGGGGCGAGACTTTGGGTGCGGTCTCCGTGTGCAAAAAATAGGCCGCGGACACGGCCGCACCCAAAAACGAGCCCCCGAAGGCCCCCGACCCACAACCCCCCTGCGGAAAATGCCCAAATCGAGGGGTGGGCTATAGCCTTGGTGGGGGGCTGGGGCCAACTTCGTCCGCCAGACTCGGAATGGGCCGAGACTTTGCGAGCGGCCTCCGTGTGCCGGGGGATGTCCCAAGCACAGCCACGGCAAAAAACGAGCCCCCGAAGGCCCCCGTCCCACAACCCCCCTGCGGAAAATGCCCAAATCGAGGGGTTGGCTATAGCGTTGGTGGGGGGCTGGGGCCAACTTCGTCCGTCGGACTCGGAATGGGCCGAGACTTTGTAAGCAGCCTCTGTGTGCCCGCGGGAATTTCCCAGGCACGGCCGCCGCCAAAAACTAGCCCCCGAAGCCCCCGTTCCACAACCCCCTGCGGAAAATGCCCAAATCGAGGGGTGGGCTATAGCCTTGGTGGGGGGCTGGGGCCAACTTCGTCCGCCGGACTCGGAATGGGCCGAGACTTTGCGTGCGGCCTCCGTGTGCCAAAATTAGGCCGCGGTCACGGCCGCGCCCAAAAATGAGCCCCCGAAGGCCCCCGTCCCACAATCCCACCCGCGGAAAATGCCCAAATCGAGGGGTGGGCTATAGCCTTGGTGGGGGGCTGGGACCAACTTCGTCCGCCGGACTCGGAATGGGGCGGGGCTTTGCGTGCGGCCTCCGTGTGCCAAAAATAGGCACGGCCGCGCCCAAAAACGAGCCCCCGAAGGATCCCGTCCCACAATCCCACCTGCGGAAAATGCCCAAATTGAGGGGTGGGCTATAGCCTTGGTGGGGGGCTGGGGCGAACTTCGTCCGCCGTACTCGGAATGGGCCGAGACTTTGCGAGCGGTCTCCGTGTGCCCGCGGGATGTCCCAGGCACAGCCGCGGCAAAAAATGAGTGCCCGAAGTCTACCATTCCACAACCGAACAGCGGAAAATGCCCAAAATGAGGGGTGGGCTATAGCCTTGGTGGAGGGTTGGGACGAACTTCGTTCGCCGGACTCAGAATGGGCCCAGACTTTGCGAGCGGCTTCCGTGTGCCCGCGGGATGTCCCAGGCACAGACGCGGCCAAAAATGAGTGCCCGATGTCCGCCGTCCCGTAACCCCCCAGCGGAAAAATGACCAAAACGAGGGGTGGGCTATAGCCTTGGTGGGGGGTTGGGGCCAACTTCGTCCGCCGGACTCGGAATGGGGCTAGACTTTGTGTGCGGCCTCCGTGTACCAAAAATAGGCCGCGGGCATGGCCGCGCCCAAATACGAGCGTTCGAAGGCCCCCGTCTCACAACCCCCTGCGGAAAATGCCCAAAACGAGGGGTGGGCTATAGCCTTGGTGGGGGGTTGGGGCCAACTTCGTCCGCCGGACTCGGAATGGGGCTAGACTTTGCGTGCGGCCTCCGTGTGCCAAAAATAGGCCGCGGGCACAGCCGCGCCCAAAAAAGAGCCCCCGAAGGCCCCCGTCCCACAACCCCCTGCGGAAAATGACCAAAACGAGGGGTGGGCTATAGCCTTGGTGGGGGGCTGGGGCCAACTTCGTCCGCCGGACTCGGAATGGGCCGAGACTTTGCGAGCGGCCTCCGTGCGCCGGGGGATGTCCCAAGCACAGCCACGGCAAAAAACGAGTCCCCGAAGGCCCCCGTCCCACAACCCCCCTGTGGAAAATGCCCAAATCGAGGTTTGGGCTATAGCGTTGGTGGGGGGCTGGGGCCAACATCGTCCGCCGGACTCGGAATGGGCCGAGACTTTGCAAGCAGCCTCTGTGTGCCCGCGGGATGTCCCAGGCACAGCCGCGGCCAAAAACTAGCCCCCGAAGGCCCCCGTTCCACAACCCCCTGGGGAAAATGCCCAAATCGAGGGGTGGGCTATAGCCTTGGTGGGGGGCTGGGGCCAACTTCGTCCACCGGACTCGGAATGGGCCGAGACTTGGCGTGCGGCCTCCGTGTGCCAAAATTAGGCCGCGGGCACGGCCGCGCCCAAAAACGAGCCCCCGTAGGCCCCCGTCCCACAATCCCGCCCGCGGAAAATGCCCAAATCGAGGGGTGGGCTATAGCCTTGGTGGGGGGCTGGGACCAACTTCGTCCGCCGGACTCGGAATGGGGCGGGGCTTTGCGTGCGGCCTCCATGTGCCAAAAATAGGCACGGCCGAGCCCAAAAACGAGCCCCCGAAGGGTCCCATCCCACAATCCCACCTGCGGAAATGCCCAAATCGAGGGGTGGGCTATAGCCTTGGTGGGGGGCTGGAGCCAACTTTGTCCGCCGTACTCGGAATGGGCCGAGACTTTGCGAGCGGCCTCCGTGTGCCCACGGGATGTCCCAGGCACAGCCGTGGCAAAAAACGAGTGCCCGAAGTCTACCATTCCACAACCGAACAGCGGAAAATGCCCAAAATGAGGGGTGGGCTATAGCCTTGGTGGAGGGTTGGGGCGAACTTCGTCCGCCGGACTCGGAATGGGCCCAGACTTTGCGAGCGGCCTCCGTGTGCCTGCGGGATATCCCAGGCACAGCCGTGGCCAAAAATGAGTGCCCGATGTCCGCCGTCCCGTAACCCCCCAGCGGAAAATGCCCAAAACAAGGGGTGGGCTATAGCCTTGGTGGGGGGCTGGGGCGAACTTCGTCCGCCGGACTCGGAATGGGGCGAGACTTTGCGTGCGGCCTCCGTGTGACAAAAATAGACCGCGGGCACGGCCGCGCCCAAAACGTGCCCCCGAAGGCACCCGTCCCACAACCCCCTGGGGAAAATGCCCACAACGAGGGGTGGGCTATAGCCTTGGTGAGGGGCTGTGGCCAACTTTGTCCGCCGGACTCGGAATGGGGCGAGACTTTGCGTGCGGCCTCCGTGTGCCCACGGGATGTCGTAGACACAGTCGCGGCCAAAAATGAGCGCCCGAAGTCCACCGTCCCACAACCCCCAGCGGAAAATGCCCAAAACGAGGGGTGGGCTATAGCCTTGGTGGGGGGTTGGGGCCAACTTCGTCCGCCGGACTCGGAATGGGGCGAGACTTTGCGTGCGGCCTCCGTGTGCCTACGGGATGTCCCAGGCACAGCCGCGGCCAAAAATGAGTGCCCGATGTCCGCCGTCCCGTAACCCCCCAGCGGAAAATGCCCAAAACAAGGGGTGGGCTATAGCCTTGGTGGGGGGCTGGGGCGAACTTCGTCCGCCGGACACGGAATGGGGCGAGACTTTGCGTGCGGCCTCCGTGTGCCAAAAATAGACCGCGGGCACGGCCGCGCCCAAAAACGTGCCCCCGCAGGCCCCTGTCCCACAACCCCCTGGGGAAAATCACCAAAACGAGGGGTGGGCTATAGCCTTGATGGGGGGTTGGGGCCAACTTCGTCCGCCGGACTCGGAATGGGCCGAGACTTTGCGAGCGGCCTCCGTGTGCCCACGGGATGTCGTAGACACAGCCGCGGCCAAAAACGAGCGCCCGAAGTCCACCGTCCCACAACCCCCCAGCGGAAAATGCCCAAAACGAGGGGTGGGCTATAGCCTTGGTGGGGGGTTGGGGCCAACTTCGTCCGCCGGACTCGGAATGGGGCGAGACTTTGCGTGCGGCCTCCGTGTACCAAAAATACGGCGCGGGCACAGCCGCGCCCAAAAACAAGTCCACGAAGGCCCCCGTCCCACAACCCCCTGCGAAAAATGCACAAATCGAGGGGTGGGCTATAGCCTTGGTGGGGGGCTGGGGCCAACTTCGTCCGCCGGACTCGGAATGGGGCGAGACTTTGCGTGCGGCCTCCGTGTGCCAAAAATAGGCCGCGGGCATGGCCGCACCCAAAAACGAGCCCCCGAAGGCCCCCGTCCCACAACCCCCTGCGGAAAATGCCCAAATCGAGGGGTGGGCTATAGCCTTGGTGGGGGGTTGGGGCCAACTTCGTCCGCCGGACTCGGAATGGGGCGAGACTTTGCGTGCGGCCTCCGTGTGCCAAAATAGGCCGCGGGCATGGCCGCACCCAAAAACGAGCCCCCGAAGGCCCCCGTCCCACAACCCCCCCTGCGGAAAAAGCCCAAATCGAGGGGTGGGCTATAGCCTTGGTGGGGGGCTGGGACCAACTTCGTCCGCCGGACTCGGAATGGGGCGAGACTTTGTGTGCGGCATCTGTGTGCCAAAAATAGTCCGCGGGCATGGCCACACCCAAAAAGAGCCCCCGAAGGCCCCCGTCCCACAACCCCCCCTGCGGAAAAAGCCCAAATCGAGGAGTGGGCTATAGCCTTGGTGGGGGGCTGGGGCCAACTTCGTCCGCCAGACTCGGAATGGGCCAAAATTTTGCGTGCGGCCTCTGTGTGCCAAAAATAGGCCGTGGGCAAGGCCGCGCCCAAAAATGAGCTCCTGAAGGCCCCCGTCCCACAATCCCCTGCGGAAAATGCCCAAATCGAGGGGTGGGCTATAGCCTTGGTGGGGGACTGGGGCCAACTTCGTCCGCCAGACTCGGAATGGGGCGAGACTTTGGGTGCGGCCTCCGTGTGCCAAAAATAGGCCGCGGGCACGGCCTCTTCCAAAACTGAGCCCCCGATGGCCCCCGTCCCACAACCCCTCTGCAGAAAATGCCCAAATCGAGGGGTGGGCTTTAGCCTTGGTGGGGGGCTGGGGCCAACTTCTTCCGTCGGACTCGGAATGGGCCGAGACTTTGCGAGCGGCCTCCGTGTGCCCGCGGGATGTGCCAGACACAGCCATGGCCAAAAACGAGTGCCCGAAGTCCACCGCCCCACAACCCCCCAGCGGAAAATGCCCAAAACGAGGAGTATGCTATAGCCTTGGTGGAGGGCTGGGGCCAACTTCGTCCGCCGGGCTCGGAATGGGCCGAGACTTTGCGTGCGTCCTTCGTGTGCCAAAAATATACCGCGGGCACGGCCGCATCGAAAAACGAGTCCCCGAAGGCCGCCGTCCCACAACCCCTCTGCTGAAAATGTCCAAATCGAGGGGTGGGCTATAGCCTTGGTGGGGGGCTTGGGCCAACTTCGTCCGACGGACTCGGACGGGCCGAGACTTTGCGTGCGGCCTCCGTGTGCCAAATATAGGCCGCGTGCATGGCCGCGTCCAAAAACGAGCCCCCGAAGGCCCCCGTCCCAAAACCGCCCAGCGGAAAAGGGCCAAAACGGGGGGTGTGCTATAGCCTTGGTGGGGGGGGGGGGGGTGGGGCTAAGTTAGTCCGCCGGACTCGGAATGGGGCCAAACTTTGCGAGCGGCGTCCGTGTGCCCGCGGAATGCCCCGGGCACAGCCGCGCCCAAAAACGACCGCCCCAAATACCCCGTCCCAAAACCGCCTAGCGGAAAAGGGCCAAAACGGGGGGTGTGCTATTGCCTTGGTGGGGGGGTGGGGCTAAGTTGGTCCGCCGGACTCGGAATGGGGCCAAACTTTGCGAGCGGCCTCCGTGTGCCCGCGGGATGCCCCGAGCACAGCCGCGCCCAAAAATGAGCGCCCGAAGGCCCCCGTCCCACAACCCCCCTGCGGAAAATGCCCAAAACGAGGGGTGGGCTATTGCCTTGGTGGGGGGCTGGGGCCAACTTCGTCCCCCGGACTCGGAATGGGCCGAGACTTTGCGTGCGGCCTCCTTGTACCAAAAATAGGCCGCGGGCACGGCCGCACCCAAAAATGAGCCCCCGAAGGCCCCCGTCCCACAACCCCCCTGCGGAAATGCCCAAATCGAGGGGTGGGCTATAGCCTTGGTGGGGGGCTGGGGCCAACTTCGTCCGCCGGACTCGGAATGGGGCGAGACTTTGCGTGCGGCCTCCATGTACCAAAAATAGGCCGCGGGCAAGGCCGCACCCAAAATGAGCCCCCGAAGGCCCCCGTTCCCACAACCCCCTGCGGAAATGCCCAAATCGAGGGGTGGGCTATAGCCTTGGTGGGGGCTGGGCCAACTCGTCCGCCGGACTCGGAATGGGCCGAGACTTTGCGAGCGGCCTCCGTGTGCCCGCGGGATGTCCCAGGCACAACTACTGCGGCCAAAAACGAGCCCCCGAAGTCCACCGTCCACAACCCCCCTGTGGAAAATGCCCAAAACGAGGGGTGGGCTATAGCCTTGGTGGGGGCTGGGGCCAACTTCGTCCGCCGGCCTCGGAATGGGGCGAGACTTTGAGAACGGCCTCCCTGTGCCCGCGGGATGTCCCAGGCACAGCCGCGGACAAAAATGAGCGCCCGAAGTCCACCGCCCACAACCCCCCAGCGGAAAATGCCAAAAACGAGGGGTGGGCTATAGCCTTGGTGGGGGTTTGGGGCCAAATTCGTCCGCCGGACTCGGAATGGGCCGATACTTTGCGAGTGGCCTCCGTGTACCCCCGGGATGTCCTTGTCACAGCTGCGGCCAATAACGAGCGCCCGACGTCGACCGTCCCACAACCCCCCAGCGGAAAATGCCCAAATGAGAGGTGGGCTATAGCCTTGGTGGGGGGCTGGGGCCAACTTCGCCGGCCGGACTCGGAATGGGGCGAGACTTTGCGAGCGGCCTCCCTGTGCCCACGGGATGTACAAGGCACAGCCGCGGCAAAAAACGAGTGCCCGAAGTCCACCGTCCCACAAACCCCCAGCGGACAATACCCAAAACGAGGGGTGGGCTATAGCCTTGGTGGGGGGTTGGGGCCAACTTCGTCCGCCGGACTCGGAATGGGCGAGACTTTGCGTGTGGCCTCTATGTGCCAAAAATAGGCGGCGGGCACGGCTGCGCCCAAAAACGAGCCCCCGAAGCCCCTGTCCCAGATACCCAGCGGAAAATGCCCAAACGAGGGGTGGGCTATAGCCTTGGTGGGGGGTTGGGGCCAACTTCGTCCGCCGGACTCGGAATAGGGCGAGACTTTGCATGCGGCCTCCGTGTGCCAAAAATAGGCCGCGGGCACGGCCGCACCCGAAGGCCCCCGTCCCACAACCCCCCTGCGGAAAAAGCCCCAAATCGAGGGGTGGGCTATAGCCTTGGTGGGGGACTGGGGCCAACTACGTCCGCCGGCCTCAGAATGGGCCGAGACTTTGTGAGGGGCCTCCGTGTGCCCGCGAGATGTCCCAGGCACAGCCGCGGCCAAAACAAGGGCCCGAAGTCCACTGTCCCACAACGCCCCAGCGGAAAATGCCCAAAACGAGGGTGGGCTATATCCTTGGTGTGGGGTTGGGGCCAACTTCGTCCGCCGGACTTGGAATGGGGCGAGACTTTGCGTGCGGCCTCCATGTGCCAAAATAGGCCACGGGCATGGCCGCGCCCAAAAACGAGCCCCGAAGTCCACCGTCCCACAACCACCCAGCGGAAAATGCCCAAAATGAGGGGTGGGCTATAGCCTGGTGGGGGGTTGGGGCCAACTTCGTCCGCCGGACTCGGAATGGGCCGAGACTTTACGAGCGGTCTCCGTGTGCCCGCTGGATGTCCCAGGCACAGCCGCGGCCAAAAATGAGTGCCCGAAGTCCACCGTCCCACACCCCCAGTGGAAAATGCAAAAACGAAGGGGGGGCTATGCCTTGGTGGGGGGTTGCGGGCCAACTTCGTCCGCTGGACTCGGAATGCGGCGAGACTTTGCTTACGGCCTCCGTGTGCGAAAAATAGGCCGCGGGTATGGCCGCGCCCAAAAACTAGCCCCCCAAGGCGCCCGTCACACAACCCCCCTGCGGAAAATGCCGAAATCGAGGGGTGGGCTATAGCCTTTGTGGGGGGCTTGGGCCACTTCGTCCGCCGGACTCGGATTGGGGCTAGACTTTGTGTGTGTCCTCCGTGTGCCAAAAAATAGCCGCGGGCAAGGGCGCCCAAAAAGGGCACCCGAAGGCCCCCGTCCCTCAACAACCCCCCTGCGGAAAATGCCCAAATCGAGGGGGCGGCTACAGCCTTGTGGGGTGCTAGGGCCAACTTCGTCCGCCGGACTCGTAATGGGCCGACACTTTGCGTGCGGCCTCCGTGTGC
>VKKW01000623.1:0-33732 GCA_018350135.1 Citrus trifoliata
GCACACAGAGGCCGCACGCAAAGTCTCAACCCATTCCGAGTCCGGCAGACGATGTTGGCCCCAACCCCCCACCAAGGCTATAGCCCACCCCTCGTTTTGGGCAATTTCCGCTGGGGGGATGTGGGATGGGGGCCTTCGGACGCTCTTTTTGGGCGCGGCCATGCCCGCGGCCTATTGTTGGGACACGAAGGCCACTCGCAAAGTCTCGGCCATTCCGAGTCCGGCGGACGAAGTTGGCCCCAACCCCCCACCAAGGCTAGCCCACCCCTCGTTTTGGGCAATTTCCGCTGGGGGGATGTGGGACGGGGGCCTTCGGACGCTCTTTTTGGGCGCGGCCATGCCCGCGGCCTATTGTTGGGACACGAAGGCCACTCGCAAAGTCTCGGCCTATTCCGAGTCCGGCGGACGAAGTTGGCCCCAACCCCCCACCAAGGCTATAGCCCACCCCTCGTTTTGGGCATTTTCCGCTGGGGGTTGTGGGACGGGGGCCTTCGGCGTCCTTTTTGGGCGCGGCTGAACCTGGGACATCCTGCGGGCACATGGAGGCCGCTCGCAAAGTCTCGGCCCATTCTGAGTCCGTCGGACGAAGTTGGCCCCAACCCCCCACCAAGGCTATAGCCCACCCCTCGTTTGGGCAGTTTCCTTTCCGCTTGGGGTTGTGGGACGGGGCCTCCGGGTGCTCGTTTTTGGACGTGGCTGTGCTTGAGACATCCCGTGGGCACACGGAGGCCGCTCGCAAGTCTCGGTCCATTCCGAGTCCAGTGGACGAAGTTGGCCCCAACCCCCCACCAAGGCTATACCCACCCCTCGTTTTGGGCATTTTCTCCGCTGGGGGGTTGTGGGACAGGGGCCTTCGGGCACTCGTTTTTGGGCGCGGCCGTGCCCGTGGCCGATTTTGGGCACAACGGAGGCCACTCGCAAAGTCTCGGCCCATTCCGAGTCGGCGGACGAAGTGGCCCCAACCCCCCACCAAGGCTACAGCCCACCCCTCGTTTTGGGCAATTTCCGCTGGGGGGATGTGGGACGGGGGCCTTCGGATGCTCTTTTTTGGGCGCGCCATGCCCGCAGCCTATTGTTGGGACACGGAGGCCACACACAAAGTCTCGCCCCATTCCGAGTCCGCGGACGAAGTTGGCCCCAACCCCCCACCAAGGCTTTAGCCCACCCCTCGTTTGGGCATTTTTCCGCTGGGGGTTGTGGGACGGGGCCTTCGGGTGATTGTTTTTGGACGCGGCCGTGCCCGCGGCCTATTTTTGGTACACGGAGCCGCACGCTAAGTCTCGCCCCATTGCGAGTCCGGCGGACGAAGTTGGCACAGCCCCCCACCAAGGCTATAGCCCACCCCTCGTTATGGGCATTTTCCGCTGGGGGGTTGTGAGAAAGGGGCCTTCGGGGCGCTCGTATTTGGACGCGCCGTGCCCGCGACCTATTTTTGGCACACAGAGGCCGCACGCAAAGTCTCGGCCCATTCCGAGTCCGGCAGACGAAGTTGGCCCCAAACCCCCCACCAAGGCTATAGCCCCACCCCTCGTTTTGGGCATTTTCCGCTGGGGGTTTGTGGGACGGGGGCCCTTGAGGCGCTAGTTTTTGGGCGCGGATGTGCCTGGGGACATCCCGCGGGGCACACGGAGGGCGCTCGCAAAGGCTCGGCCCTTCCGAGTCCGGGGACGAAGTTGGCCCCAGCCCCCAACAAGGCTATAGCCCACCCCTCGATTTGGGCATTTCCGCAGGGGGTTGTGGGACGGGGGCCTCGGGGCTTGTTTTTGGGCGCGGCCGTGCCCGCGCCTTTTTTGGCACACGGAGGCCGCACGCAATGTCTCCCCCCATTCCGAGTCCGGCGTACGAAGTTGGCCCCAACCCCCCCACCAAGGCTATAGCCCACCCCTCGTTTTGGCATTTCCGCTGGGGGGTTTGGGACGGTGGACTTCGGAGCTCGTTTTGGGCGCGGCTGTGCCTGGACATCCCGCGGGCACACGGAGGCCGCTCTTAAAGTCTCGGCCATTCCGTGTCCGGCGATGAAGTTGGACCCAGCCCCCCACAAGGCTATCGCCCACCCCTCGTTTTGGGCATTTTCCACTGGGGTGTTGTGGGACGGTGGACTTCGGGCGCTCGTTTTTGGCCGCGGGTTTGCGTAGGACATCCTGCGGGCACATGGAGGCCGCTCGCAAAGTGTCGGCCCATTCCGAATCCCGCGGACGAAGTTGGCCCCAGCCCCCCACCAAGGCTATAGACCACCCCTCGATTTGGGCATTTTCCGCAGGGGGTTGTGGGAGGGGGGCCTTCGGCACTCATTTTTGGCGCGGCTGTGCCTGGGACATCCCATGGGCACACGGAGGGCGCTCGCAAAGGCTCGGCCCTTTCCGAGTCCGGCGACGAAGTTGGCCCCAGCCCCCAACAAGGCTATAGCCCACCCCTCGATTGGGCATTTTCCGCAGGGGGGTTGTGGGACGAGCGCCTTGGGGGCTTGTTTTAGGGCACGGCCGTTCCCGCGGCCTATTTTTGGCACACGGAGGCCGCACGCAAAGTCTCGCCCCATTCCGAGTCCGGCGGACGAAGTGGCCCCAACCCCCCACCAAGGCTATAGCCCACCACTCGTTTTGGGCATTTTCCGCAGGGGGGTTGTGGGACGGGGCCTTCGGGCGCTAGTTTTTGGGCGCGGATGTGCCTGGGACATCCCGCGGGCACACGGAGGCCGCTCGTAAAGGCTAGGCCCTTTCCTAGTCCGGCGGACGAAGTTGGCCCCAGCCCCCCACCAAGGTTATAGCCCACCCCTCGATTTGGGCATTTTCCGCAGGGGGGTTGTGGGTTGAGGGCCTTCGGGGGCTCGTTTTGGGGCGCGGCCGTGCCCGCTGCCTATTTTTGGAACACGGAGGCCGCACGCAAAGTCTCGCCCCATTCCGTGTCCGGCGAATGAAGTTGACCCCAGCCCCCCACCAAGGCTATAGCCCACCCCTCGTTTTGGGCATTTTCCGCAGGGGGGTTGTGGGACGGGGTCCTTCGGGCCCTCGTTTTTGGGCGCGGCTGTGCCTGGGATATCCCGCGGGCACACGGAGGCCGCTCGAAAAGGCTCGGCCCATTCCGTGTCCGCGGACGAAGTGGGCCCCAACCCCCCACCAAGGCTATAGCCCACCCCTCGTTTTGGGCATTTTCCGCAGGGGGGTTGTGGGATGGGGTCCTTCGGGCCCTCGTTTTTGGGCGCGGCTGTGCCTGGGATATCCCGCGGGCACATGGAGGCCGCTCGAAAAGGCTCGGCCCATTCTGAGTCCGGCGGACGAAGTTGGCCCCAGCCACCCACCAAGGCTATAGCCCACCCCTCGTTATGGGCATTTTCCGCTGGGGGGTTGTGAGAAAGGGGCCTTCGGGCGCTCGTATTTGGACGCGGCCGAGCCCGCGACCTATTTTTGGCACACGGAGGCCGCACGCAAAGTCTCGGCTCATTCCGAGTCCGGCAGACGAAGTTGGCCCCAACCCCCACCAAGGCTATAGCCCACCCCTCGTTTTGGGCATTTTTCCGCTGGGGGTTGTGGACGGGGCCTTCGGGTGCTTTGTTTTGGGCGCGGCCGTGCCCGCGGCCTATTTTGGTACACGGAGGCCGCACGCAAAGTCTCGGCCCATTCCGAGTCTGGCAGACGAAGTTGGCCCAACCCCCCACCAAGGCTATAGCCCACCCCTCGTTTTGGGCATTTTCCGCTGGGGGGTTGTGGGACGGGGGCCTTCGGGCGTTCAGTTTTGGGCGCGGCTGTGCCTGGGACATCCCGCGGGTACACGAAGGCCGTTCGGCAAAGTCTCGGCCCATTCCGAGTCCGGCGGACGAAGTTGGCCCCAGCCCCCCACCAAGGCTATAGCCCACCCTCGTTTTGGGCATTTTCCGCAGGGGGTTGTGGGACGGGGCCTTCGGACGCTCGTTTTGGGTGCGGCTGTGCCTGGGACATTCCGCGGGCACACGGAGGCCGCTCGCAAAGTCTCGGCCCATTCCGAGTCCGGCGGACGAAGTTGGCCCCCAACCCCAACCAAGGCTTTAGCCCCCGCTCGTTTGGGCATTTTCCGCTGGGGGTTGTGGGACAGGGTCCTTCGGGTGCTCATTTTTGGGCGCGGCTGTGCTTGGGACATCCCGCGGGCACACGGAGGCCGCTCGCAAAGTCTCGGCCCATTCCGAGTCCGGCGGACGAAGTTGGCCACAGCCCCCCACCAAGGCTATAGCCCACCCCTCGTTATGGGCATTTTCCGCTGGGGGGTTGTGAGAAAGGGGCCTTCGGGCGCTCGTATTTGGACGCGGCCGTGCCCGCGACCTATTTTTGGCACACGGAGGCCGCACGCAAAGTCTCGGCCCATTCCGAGTCCGGCAGACGAAGTTGGCCCCAACCCCCCACCAAGGCTATAGCCCACCCCTCGTTTTGGGCATTTTCCGCTGGGGGGTTGTGGGACGGGGCCTTCGGTGCTTGTTTTTGGGCGCGGCCGTGCCCGCGGCCTATTTTTGGTACACGGAGGCCGCACGCTAAGTCTCGCCCCATTCCGAGTCCGGCGGACGAATTGGCCACAGCCCCCCACCAAGGCTATAGCCCACCCCTCGTTATGGGCATTTTCCGCTGGGGGCTTGTGAGAAAGGGGCCTTCGGGCGCTCGTTTTTGGATGCGGCCGTGCCCGCGACCTATTTTTGGCACACGGAGACCGCACGCAAAGTCTCGGCCCATTCCGAGTCCGGCAGACGAAGTTGGCCCCAACCCCCCACCAAGGCTATAGCCCACCCCTCGTTTTGGGCATTTTCCGCTGGGGGTTGTGGGACGGGGCCTTGAGGCGCTAGTTTTGGGCGCGGATGTGCCTGGGACATCCCGCGGGCACACGGAGGGCGCTCGCAAAGGCTCGGCCCTTTCCGAGTCCGGCGGACGAAGTTGGCCCCAGCCCCCAACAAGGCTATAGCCCACCCCTCGATTTGGGCATTTTCCGCAGGGGGTTGTGGGACGGGGGCCGTCGGGGGCTTGTTTTTGAGCGCGGCCGTGCCCGCGGCCTATTTTTGGCACACGGAGGCCGCACGCAAAGTCTCCCCCCATTCCGAGTCCGGCGTACGAAGTTGGCCCCAACCCCCCACCAAGGCTATAGCCCACCCCTCGTTTTGGGCATTTTCCGCTGGGGGGTTGTGGGGCGGTGGACTTCGGGCACTCGTTTTTGGGCGCGGCTGTGCCTGGGACATCCCGCGGGCACACGGAGGGCGCTCGCAAAGGCTCGGCCCTTTCCGAGTCCGGCGGACGAAGTTGGCCCCAGCCCCCCAACAAGGCTATAGCCCACCCTCGATTTGGGCATTTTCCGCAGGGGTTGTGGGACGGGGGCCTTCGGGGGCTTGTTTTTGGGCGCGGCCGTGCCCGCGCCTATTTTTGGCACACGGAGGCCGCACGCAAAGTCTCCCCCCATTCCGAGTCCGGCGTACGAAGTTGGCCCCAACCCCCCACCAAGGCTATAGCCCACCCCTCGTTTTGGGCATTTTCCGCTGGGGGGTTGTGAGATAGGGGCCTTCGGGCGCTCGTTTTTGGATGCGGCCGTGCCCCGCGACCTATTTTGGCACACGGAGGCCGCACGCAAAGTCTCGGCCCATTCCGAGTCCGGCAGACGAAGTTGGCCCCAACCCCCCACCAAGGCTATAGCCCACCCCTCGTTTTGGGCATTTTCCGCTGGGGGGTTGTGGGACGGGGGCCTTGAGGCGGTAGTTTTTGGGCGCGGATGTGCCTGGGACATCCCGCGGGCACACGGAGGGCGCTCGCAAAGGCTCGGCCCTTTCCGAGTCCGACGGACGAAGTTGGCCCCAGCCCCCCAACAAGGGTATAGCCCACCCCTCGATTTGGGCATTTTCCGCAGGGGGTTGTGGGACGGGGGCCTTCGGGGCTTGTTTTTGGGCGCGGCCGTGCCCGCGGCCTATTTTTGGCACACGGAGGCCGCACGCAAAGTCTCCCCCCATTCCGAGTCCGGCGTACGAAGTTGGCCCCAACCCCCCACCAAGGCTATAGCCCACCCCTCGTTTTGGGCATTTTCCGCTGGGGGGTTGTGGGACGGTGGACTTCGGGCACTCGTTTTTGGGCGCGGCTGTGCCTGGGACATCCCGCGGGCACACGGAGGGCGCTCGCAAAGGCTCGGCCCTTTCCGAGTCCGGCGGACGAAGTTGGCCCCAGCCCCCCAACAAGGCTATAGCCCACCCCTCGATTTGGGCATTTTCCGCAGGGGGTTGTGGGACGGGGGCCTTCGGGGGCTTGTTTTTGGGCGCGGCCGTGCCCGCGGCCTATTTTTGGCACACGGAGGCCGCACGCAAAGTCTCCCCCCATTCCGAGTCCGGCGTACGAAGTTGGCCCCAACCCCCCACCAAGGCTATAGCCCACCCCTCGTTTTGGGCATTTTCCGCTGGGGGGTTGTGAGAAAGGGGCCTTCGGGCGCTCGTTTTTGGATGCGGCCGTGCCCGCGACCTATTTTTGGCACACGGAGGCCGCACGCAAAGTCTCGGCCCATTCCGAGTCCGGCAGACGAAGTTGGCCCCAACCCCCCACCAAGGCTATAGCCCACCCCTCGTTTTGGGCATTTTCCGCTGGGGGGTTGTGGGACGGGGGCCTTGAGGCGCTAGTTTTTGGGCGCGGATGTGCCTGGGACATCCCGCGGGCACACGGAGGGCGCTCGCAAAGGCTCGGCCCTTTCCGAGTCCGGCGGACGAAGTTGGCCCCAGCCCCCCAACAAGGGTATAGCCCACCCCTCGATTTGGGCATTTTCCGCAGGGGGTTGTGGGACGGGGGCCTTCGGGGGCTTGTTTTTGGGCGCGGCCGTGCCCGCGGCCTATTTTTGGCACACGGAGGCCGCACGCAAAGTCTCCCCCCATTCCGAGTCCGGCGTACGAAGTTGGCCCCAACCCCCCACCAAGGCTATAGCCCACCCCTCGTTTTGGGCATTTTCCGCTGGGGGGTTGTGGGACGGTGGACTTCGGGCGCTCGTTTTTGGGCGCGGCTGTGCCTGGGACATCCCGCGGGCACACGGAGGGCGCTCGCAAAGGCTCGGCCCTTTCCGAGTCCGGCGGACGACGTTGGCCCCAGCCCCCCAACAAGGCTATAGCCCACCCCTCGATTTGGGCATTTTCCGCAGGGGGTTGTGGGACGGGGGCCTTCGGGGGCTTGTTTTTGGGCGCGGCCGTGCCCGCGGCCTATTTTTGTCACACGGAGGCCGCACGCAAAGTCTCCCCCCATTCCGAGTCCGGCGTACGAAGTTGGCCCCAACCCCCCACCAAGGCTATAGCCCACCCCTCGTTTTGGGCATTTTCCGCTGGGGGGTTGTGAGAAAGGGGCCTTCGAGCGCTCGTTTTTGGATGCGGCCGTGCCCGCGACCTATTTTTGGCACACGGAGGCCGCACGCAAAGTCTCGGCCCATTCCGAGTCCGGCAGACGAAGTTGGCCCCAACCCCCCACCAAGGCTATAGCCCACCCCTCGTTTTGGGCATTTTCCGCTGGGGGGTTGTGGGACGGGGGCCTTGAGGCGCTAGTTTTTGGGCGCGGATGTGCCTGGGACATCCCGCGGGCACACGGAGGGCGCTCGCAAAGGCTCGGCCCTTTCCGAGTCCGGCGGACGAAGTTGGCCCCAGCCCCCCAACAAGGCTATAGCCCACCCCTCGATTTGGGCATTTTCCGCAGGGGGGTTGTGGGACGGGGGCCTTCGGGGGCTTGTTTTTGGGCGCGGCCGTGCCCGCGGCCTATTTTTGGCACACGGAGGCCGCACGCAAAGTCTCCCCCCATTCCGAGTCCGGCGTACGAAGTTGGCCCCAACCCCCCACCAAGGCTATAGCCCACCCCTCGTTTTGGGCATTTTCCGCTGGGGGGTTGTGGGACGGTGGACTTCGGGCGCTCGTTTTTGGGCGCGGCTGTGCCTGGGACATCCCGCGGGCACACGGAGGCCGCTCGTAAAGTCTCGGCCCATTCCGTGTCCGGCGGATGAAGTTGGCCCCAGCCCCCCACCAAGGCTATCGCCCACCCCTCGTTTTGGGCATTTTCCACTGGGGTGTTGTGGGACGGTGGACTTCGGGCGCTCGTTTTTGGCCGCGGGTTTGCGTAGGACATCCTGCGGGCACATGGAGGCCGCTCGCAAAGTCTCGGCCCATTCCGAATCCCGCGGACGAAGTTGGCCCCAGCCCCCCACCAAGGCTATAGACCACCCCTCGATTTGGGCATTTTCCGCAGGGGGTTGTGGGAGGGGGCCTTCGGGCACTCATTTTTGGGCGCGGCTGTGCCTAGGACATCCATGGGCACACGGAGGGCGCTCGCAAAGGCTCGGCCCTTTCCGAGTCCGGCGGACGAAGTTGGCCCCAGCCCCCCAACAAGGCTATAGCCCACCCCTCGATTTGGGCATTTTCCGCAGGGGGGTTGTGGGACGAGGGCCTTTGGGGGCTCGTTTTAGGGCACGGCCGTGCCCGCGGCCTATTATTGGCACACGGAGGCCGCACGCAAAGTCTCGCCCCATTCCGAGTCCGGCGGACGAAGTTGGCCCCAACCCCCCACCAAGGCTATAGCCCACCACTCGTTTTGGGCATTTTCCGCAGGGGGGTTGTGGGACGGGGGCCTTCGGGCGCTAGTTTTTGGGCGCGGATGTGCCTGGGACATCCCGCGGGCACACGGAGGCCGCTCGTAAAGGCTAGGCCCTTTCCAAGTCCGGCGGACGAAGTTGGCCCCAGCCCCCCACCAAGGCTATAGCCCACCCCTCGATTTGGGCATTTTCCGCAGGGGGGTTGTGGGTTGAGGGCCTTCGGGGGCTCGTTTTTAGGCGCGGCCGTGCCCGCTGCCTATTTTTGGCACACGGAGGCCGCACGCAAAGTCTCGCCCCATTCCGTGTCCGGCGAATGAAGTTGACCCCAGCCCCCCACCAAGGCTATAGCCCACCCCTCGTTTTGGGCATTTTCCGCAGGGGGGTTGTGGGACGGGGTCCTTCGGGCCCTCGTTTTTGGGCGCGGCTGTGCCTGGGATATCCCGCGGGCACACGGAGGCCGCTCGAAAAGGCTCGGCCCATTCCGTGTCCGGCGGACGAAGTGGGCCCCAACCCCCCACCAAGGCTATAGCCCACCCCTCGTTTTGGGCATTTTCCGCAGGGGGGTTGTGGGATGGGGTCCTTCGGGCCCTCGTTTGTGGGCGCGGCTGTGCCTGGGATATCCCGCGGGCACATGGAGGCCGCTCGAAAAGGCTCGGCCCATTCTGAGTCCGGCACACGAAGTTGGCCCCAGCCACCCACCAAGGCTATAGCCCACCCCTCGTTTTGGGCATTTTCCCCGGGGGGGTTGTGGGATGGGGGCCTTCGGGGGCTCGTTTTTGGACGCGGCCGTGCCCACGACCTATTTTTGGCACACGGAGGCCGCACGCAAAGTCTCGGCCCATTCCGAGTCCGGCAGACGAAGTTGGCCCCAACCCCCCACCAAGGCTATAGCCCACCCCTCGTTTTGGGCATTTTCCGCTGGGGGGTTGTGGGACGGGGGCCTTCGGGCGTTCAGTTTTGGGCGCGGCTGTGCCTGGGACATCCCGCGGGCACACGGAGGCCGTTCGCAAAGTCTCGGCCCATTCCGAGTCCGGCGGACGAAGTTGGCCCCAGCCCCCCACCAAGGCTATAGCCCACCCCTCGTTTGGGCATTTTCCGCAGGGGGTTGTGGGACGGGGGCCTTCGGACGCTCGTTTTTGGGTGCGGCTGTGCCTGGGACATCCCGCGGGCACACGGAGGCCGCTCGCAAAGTCTCGGCCCATTCCGAGTCCGGCGGACGAAGTTGGCCCCAACCCCAACCAAGGCTTTAGCCCCTGCTCGTTTGGGCATTTTCCGCTGGGGGTTGTGGGACAGGGTCCTTCGGGTGCTCATTTTTGGGCGCGGCTGTGCTTGGGACATCCCGCGGGCACACGGAGGCCGCTCGCAAAGTCTCGGCCCATTCCGAGTCCGGCGGACGAAGTTGGCCACAGCCCCCCACCAAGGCTATAGCCCACCCCTCGTTATGGGCATTTTCCGCTGGGGGGTTGTGAGAAAGGGGCCTTCGGGCGCTCGTTTTTGGACGCGGCCGTGCCCGCGACCTATTTTTGGCACACGGAGTCCGCACGCAAAGTCTCGGCCCATTCCGAGTCCGGCAGACGAAGTTGGCCCCAACCCCCCACCAAGGCTATAGCCCACCCCTCGTTTTGGGCATTTTCCGCTGGGGGGTTGTGGGACGGGGCCTTCGGGTGCTTGTTTTTGGGTGCGGCCGTGCCCGCGGCCTATTTTTGGTACACGGAGGCCGCACGCTAAGTCTCGCCCCATTCCGAGTCCGGCGGACGAAGTTGGCCACAGCCCCCCACCAAGGCTATAGCCCACCCCTCGTTATGGGCAATTTCCGCTGGGGGGTTGTGAGAAAGGGGCCTTCGGGCGCTCGTTTTTGGATGCGGCCGTGTCCGCGACCTATTTTTGGCACACGGAGGCCGCACGCAAAGTCTCGGCCCATTCCGAGTCCGGCAGACGAAGTTGGCCCCAACCCCCCACCAAGGCTATAGCCCACCCCTCGTTTGGGCATTTTCCGCTGGGGGGTTGTGGGACGGGGGCCTTGAGGCGCTAGTTTTTGGGCGCGGATGTGCCTGGGACATCCCGCGGGCACACGGAGGGCGCTCGCAAAGGCTCGGCCCTTTCCGAGTCCGGCGGACGAAGTTGGCCCCAGCCCCCCAACAAGGCTATAGCCCACCCCTCGATTTGGGCATTTTCCGCAGGGGGTTGTGGGACGGGGGCCTTCGGGGGCTTGTTTTTGGACGCGGCCGTGCCCGCGGCCTATTTTTGGCACACGGAGGCCGCACGCAAAGTCTCCCCCCATTCCGAGTCCGGCGTACGAAGTTGGCCCCAACCCCCCACCAAGGCTATAGCCCACCCCTCGTTTTGGGCATTTTCCGCTGGGGGGTTGTGGGACGGTGGACTTCGTGCGCTCGTTTTTGGGCGCGGCTGTGCCTGGGACATCCCGCGGGCACACGGAGGCCGCTCGTAAAGTCTCGGCCCATTCCGTGTCCGGCGGATGAAGTTGGCCCCAGCCCCCCACCAAGGCTATCGCCCACCCCTCGTTTTGGGCATTTTCCACTGGGGTGTTGTGGGACGGTGGACTTCGGGCGCTCGTTTTTGGCCGCGGCTTTGCGTAGGACATCCTGCGGGCACATGGAGGCCGCTCGCAAAGTCTCGGCCCATTCCGAATCCCGCGGACGAAGTTGGCCCCAGCCCCCCACCAAGGCTATAGACCACCCCTCGATTTGGGCATTTTCCGCAGGGGGTTGTGGGAGGGGGGCCTTCGGGCACTCATTTTTGGGCGCGGCTGTGCCTGGGACATCCCATGGGCACACGGAGGGCGCTCGCAAAGGCTCGGCCCTTTCCGAGTCCGGCGGACGAAGTTGGCCCCAGCCCCCCAACAAGGCTATAGCCCACCCCTCGATTTGGGCATTTTCCGCAGGGGGGTTGTGGGACGAGGGCCTTTGGGGGCTCGTTTTAGGGTACGGCCGTGCCCGCGGCCTATTTTTGGCACACGGAGGCCGCACGCAAAGTCTCGCCCCATTCCGAGTCCGGCGGACGAAGTTGGCCGCAACCCCCCACCAAGGCTATAGCCCACCACTCGTTTTGGGCATTTTCCGCAGGGGGGTTGTGGGACGGGGGCCTTCGGGCACTAGTTTTTGGGCGCGGATGTGCCTGGGACATCCCGCGGGCACACGGAGGCCGCTCGTAAAGGCTAGGCCCTTTCCGAGTCCGGCGGACGAAGTTGGCCCCAGCCCCCCACCAAGGCTATAGCCCACCCCTCGATTTGGGCATTTTCCGCAGGGGGGTTGTGGGTTGAGGGCCTTCGGGGGCTCGTTTTTGGGCGCGGCCGTGCCCGCTGCCTATTTTTGGCACACGGAGGCCGCACGCAAAGTCTCGCCCCATTCCGTGTCCGGCGAATGAAGTTGGCCCCAGCCCCCCACCAAGGCTATAGCCCACCCCTCGTTTTGGGCATTTTCCGCAGGGGGTTGTGGGACGGGGTCCTTCGGGCCCTCGTTTTTGGGCGCGGCTGTGCCTGGGATATACCGCGGGCACACGGAGGCCGCTCGAAAAGGCTCGGCCCATTCCGTGTCCGGCGGACGAAGTGGGCCCCAACCCCCCACCAAGGCTATAGCCCACCCCTCGTTTTGGGCATTTTCCGCAGGGGGGTTGTGGGATGGGGTCCTTCGGGCCCTCGTTTTTGGGCGCGGCTGTGCCTGGGATATCCCGTGGGCACATCGAGGCCGCTCGAAAAGGCTCGGCCCATTCTGAGTCCGGCGGACGAAGTTGGCCCCAGCCACCCACCAAGGCTATAGCCCACCCCTCGTTTTGGGCATTTTCCCCGGGGGGGTTGTGGGATGGGGGTCTTCGGGGGCTCGTTTTTGGACGCGGCCGTGCCCACGACCTATTTTTGGCACACGGAGGCCGCACGCAAAGTCTCGGCCCATTCCGAGTCCGGCAGACGAAGTTGGCCCCAACCCCCCACCAAGGCTATAGCCCACCCCTCGTTTTGGGCATTTTCCGCTGGGGGGTTGTGGGACGGTGGCCTTCGGGCGTTCAGTTTTGGGCGCGGCTGTGCCTGGGACATCCCGCGGGTACACAAAGGCCGTTCGCAAAGTCTCGGCCCATTCCGAGTCCGGCGGACGAAGTTGGCCCCAGCCCCCCACCAAGGCTATAGCCCACCCCTCGTTTTGGGCATTTTCCGCAGGGGGTTGTGGGACGGGGGCCTTCGGACGCTCGTTTTTGGGTACGGCTGTGCCTGGGACATTCCGCGGGCACACGGAGGCCGCTCGCAAAGTCTCGGCCCATTCCGAGTCCGGCGGACGAAGTTGGCCCCAACCCCAACCAAGGCTTTAGCCCCCGCTCGTTTGGGCATTTTCCGCTGGGGGTTGTGGGACAGGGTCCTTCGGGTGCTCATTTTTGGGCGCGGCTGTGCTTGGGACATCCCGCGGGCACACGGAGGCCGCTCGCAAAGTCTCGGCCCATTCCGAGTCCGGCGGACGAAGTTGGCCCCAGCCCCCCACCAAGGCTATAGCCCACCCCTCGTTTTGGGCATTTTCCGCAGGGGGTTGTGGGACGGGGGCCTTCGGACGCTCGTTTTTGGGTGCGGCTGTGCCTGGGACATTCCGCGGGCACACGGAGGCCGCTCGCAAAGTCTCGGCCCATTCCGAGTCCGGCGGACGAAGTTGGCCCCAACCCCAACCAAGGCTTTAGCCCCCGCTCGTTTGGGCATTTTCCGCTGGGGGTTGTGGGACAGGGTCCTTCGGGTGCTCATTTTTGGGCGCGGCTGTGCTTGGGACATCCCGCTGGCACACGGAGGCCGCTCGCAAAGTCTCGGCCCATTCCGAGTCCGGCGGACGAAGTTGGCCACAGCCCCCCACCAAGGCTATAGCACACCCCTCGTTATGGGCATTTTCCGCTGGGGGGTTGTGAGAAAGGGGCCTTCGGGCGCTCGTTTTTGGACGCGGCCGTGTCCGCGACCTATTTTTGGCACACGGAGGCCGCACGCAAAGTCTCGGCCCATTCCGAGTCCGGCAGACGAAGTTGGCCCCAACCCCCCACCAAGGCTATAGCCCACCCCTCGTTTTGGGCATTTTCCGCTGGGGGGTTGTGGGACGGGGCCTTCGGGTGCTTGTTTTTGGGCGCGGCCGTGCCCGCGGCCTATTTTTGGTACACGGAGGCCGCACGCTAAGTCTCGCCCTATTCCGAGTCCGGCGGACGAAGTTGGCCACAGCCCCCCACCAAGGCTATAGCCCACCCCTCGTTATGGGCATTTTCCGCTGGGGGGTTGTGAGAAAGGGGCCTTCGGGCGCTCGTTTTTGGATGCGGCCGTGCCCGCGACCTATTTTTGGCACACGGAGGCCGCACGCAAAGTCTCGCCCCATTCCGAGTCTGGCGGACGAAGTTGGCCCCAACCCCCCACCAAGGCTATAGCCCACCACTCGTTTTGGGCATTTTCCGCAGGGGGGTTGTGGGACGGGGGCCTTCGGGCGCTAGTTTTTGGGCGCGGATGTGCCTGGGACATCCCGCGGGCACACGGAGGCCGCTCGTAAAGGCTAGGCCCTTTCCGAGTCCGGCGGACGAAGTTGGCCCCAGCCCCCCACCAAGGCTATAGCCCACCCCTCGATTTGGGCATTTTCCGCAGGGGGGTTGTGGGTTGAGGGCCTTCGGGGGCTCGTTTTTGGGTGCGGCTGTGCCCGCTGCCTATTTTTGGCACACGGAGGCCGCACGCAAAGTCTCGCCCCATTCCGTGTCCGGCGAATGAAGTTGACCCCAGCCCCCCACCAAGGCTATAGCCCACCCCTCGTTTTGGGCATTTTCCGCAGGGGGGTTGTGGGACGGGGTCCTTCGGGCCCTCGTTTTTGGGCGCGGCTGTGCCTGGGATAGCCCGCGGGCACACGGAGGCCGCTCGAAAAGGCTCGGCCCATTCCGTGTCCGGCGGACGAAGTGGGCCCCAACCCCCCACCAAGGCTATAGCCCACCCCTCGTTTTGGGCATTTTCCGCTGGGGGGTTGTGGGACGGGGGCCTTCGGGCGTTCAGTTTTGGGCGCGGCTGTGCCTGGGACATCCCGCGGGTACACGAAGGCCGTTCGCAAAGTCTCGGCCCATTCCGAGTCCGGCGGACGAAGTTGGCCCCAGCCCCCCACCAAGGCTATAGCCCACCCCTCGTTTTGGGCATTTTCCGCAGGGGGTTGTGGGACGGGGGCCTTCGGACGCTCGTTTTTGGGTGCGGCTATGCCTGGGACATTCCGCGGGCACACGGAGGCCGCTCGCAAAGTCTCGGCCCATTCCGAGTCCGGCGGACGAAGTTGGCCCCAACCCCAACCAAGGCTTTAGCCCCCGCTCGTTTGGGCATTTTCCGCTGGGGTTGTGGGATAGGGTCCTTCGGGTGCTCATTTTTGGGCGCGGCTGTGCTTGGGACATCCCGCGGGCACACGGAGGCCGCTCGCAAAGTCTCGGCCCATTCCGAGTCCGGCGGACGAAGTTGGCCACAGCCCCCCACCAAGGCTATAGCCCACCCCTCGTTATGGGCATTTTCCGCTGGGGGGTTGTGAGAAAGGGGCCTTCGGGCGCTCGTTTTTGGACGCAGCCGAGCCCGCGACCTATTTTTGGTACACGGAGGCCGCACGCAAAGTCTCGGCCCATTCCGAGTCCGGCGGACGAAGTTGGCCCCAACCCCCACCAAGGCTATAGCCCACCCCTCGTTTTGGGCATTTTCCGCTGGGGGGTTGTGGGACAGGGCCTTCGGGCGCTTGTTTTTGGGCGCGGCCGTGCCCGCGGCCTATTTTTGGCACACGGAGGCCGCACGCTAAGTCTCGCCCCATTCCGAGTCCGGCGGACGAAGTTGGCCACAGCCCCCCACCAAGGCTATAGCCCACCCCTCGTTATGGGCATTTTCCGCTGGGGGGTTGTGAGAAAGGGGCCTTCGGGCGCTCGTTTTTGGACGCGGCCGTGCCTGCGACCTATTTTTGGCACACGGAGGCCGCACGCAAAGTCTCGGCCCATTCCGAGTCCGGCAGACGAAGTTGGCCCCAACCCCCCACCAAGGCTATAGCCCACCCCTCGTTTTGGGCATTTTCCGCTGGGGGGTTGTGGGACGGGGCCTTGAGGCACTAGTTTTTGGGCGCGGATGTGCCTGGGACATTCCGCGGGCACACGGAGGGCGCTCGCAAAGGCTCAGCCCTTTTCGAGTCCGGCGGACGAAGTTGGCCCCAGCCCCCAACAAGGCTATAGCCCACCCCTCGATTTGGGCATTTTCCGCAGGGGTTGTGGGACGGGGGCCTTCGGGGGCTTGTTTTTGGGCGCGGCCGTGCCCGCGGCCTATTTTTGGCACACGGAGGCCGCACGCAAAGTCTCCCCCCATTACGAGTCCGGCGTACGAAGTTGGCCCCAACCCCCCACCAAGGCTATAGCCCACCCCTCGTTTTGGGCATTTTCCGCTGGGGGGTTGTGGGACGGTGGACTTCGGGCGCTCGTTTTTGGGCGCGGCTGTTCCTGGGACATTCCGCGGGCACACGGAGGCCGCTCGCAAAGTCTCGGCCCATTCCGAGTCCGGCGGACGAAGTTGGCCACAGCCCCCCACCAAGGCTATAGCCCACCCCTCGTTATGGGCATTTTCCGCTGGGGGGTTGTGAGAAAGGGGCCTTCGGGCGCTCGTTTTTGGACGCGGCCGAGCCCGCGACCTATTTTTGGCACACGGAGGCCGCACGCAAAGTCTCGGCCCATTCCGAGTCCGGCAGACGAAGTTGGCCCCAACCCCCCACCAAGGCTATAGCCCACCCCTCGTTTTGGGCATTTTCCGCTGGGGGGTTGTGGGACGGGGCCTTCGGGTGCCTGTTTTTGGGCGCGGCCGTGCCCGCGGCCTATTTTTGGTACACGGAGGCCGCACGCTAAGTCTCGGCCCATTCCGAGTCCGGCGGACGAAGTTGGCCACAGCCCCCACCAAGGCTATAGCCCACCCCTCGTTATGGGCATTTTCCGCTGGGGGGTTGTGAGAAAGGGGCCTTCGGGCGCTCGTTTTTGGATGCGGCCGTGTCCGCGACCTATTTTTGGCACACGGAGGCCGCACGCAAAGTCTCGGCCCATTCCGAGTCCGGCAGACGAAGTTGGCCCCAACCCCCCACCAAGGCTATAGCCCACCCCTCGTTTTGGGCATTTTCCGCTGGGGGGTTGTGGGACGGGGGCCTTGAGGCGCTAGTTTTTGGGCGCGGATGTGCCTGGGACATCCCGCGGGCACACGGAGGGCGCTCGCAAAGGCTCGGCCCTTTCCGAGTCCGGCGGACGAAGTTGGCCCCAGCCCCCCAACAAGGCTATAGCCCACCCCTCGATTTGGGCATTTTCCGCAGGGGGTTGTGGGACGGGGGCCTTCGGGGGCTTGTTTTTGGACGCGGCCGTGCCCGCGGCCTATTTTTGGCACACGGAGGCCGCACGCAAAGTCTCCCCCCATTCCGAGTCCGGCGTACGAAGTTGGCCCCAACCCCCCACCAAGGCTATAGCCCACCCCTCGTTTTGGGCATTTTCCGCTGGGGGGTTGTGGGACGGTGGACTTCGTGCGCTCGTTTTTGGGCGCGGCTGTGCCTGGGACATCCCGCGGGCACACGGAGGCCGCTCGTAAAGTCTCGGCCCATTCCGTGTCCGGCGGATGAAGTTGGCCCCAGCCCCCCACCAAGGCTATCGCCCACCCCTCGTTTTGGGCATTTTCCACTGGGGTGTTGTGGGACGGTGGACTTCGGGCGCTCGTTTTTGGCCGCGGCTTTGCGTAGGACATCCTGCGGGCACATGGAGGCCGCTCGCAAAGTCTCGGCCCATTCCGAATCCCGCGGACGAAGTTGGCCCCAGCCCCCCACCAAGGCTATAGACCACCCCTCGATTTGGGCATTTTCCGCAGGGGGTTGTGGGAGGGGGGCCTTCGGGCACTCATTTTTGGGCGCGGCTGTGCCTGGGACATCCCATGGGCACACGGAGGGCGCTCGCAAAGGCTCGGCCCTTTCCGAGTCCGGCGGACGAAGTTGGCCCCAGCCCCCCAACAAGGCTATAGCCCACCCCTCGATTTGGGCATTTTCCGCAGGGGGGTTGTGGGACGAGGGCCTTTGGGGGCTCGTTTTAGGGTACGGCCGTGCCCGCGGCCTATTTTTGGCACACGGAGGCCGCACGCAAAGTCTCGCCCCATTCCGAGTCCGGCGGACGAAGTTGGCCGCAACCCCCCACCAAGGCTATAGCCCACCACTCGTTTTGGGCATTTTCCGCAGGGGGGTTGTGGGACGGGGGCCTTCGGGCACTAGTTTTTGGGCGCGGATGTGCCTGGGACATCCCGCGGGCACACGGAGGCCGCTCGTAAAGGCTAGGCCCTTTCCGAGTCCGGCGGACGAAGTTGGCCCCAGCCCCCCACCAAGGCTATAGCCCACCCCTCGATTTGGGCATTTTCCGCAGGGGGGTTGTGGGTTGAGGGCCTTCGGGGGCTCGTTTTTGGGCGCGGCCGTGCCCGCTGCCTATTTTTGGCACACGGAGGCCGCACGCAAAGTCTCGCCCCATTCCGTGTCCGGCGAATGAATTTGACCCCAGCCCCCCACCAAGGCTATAGCCCACCCCTCGTTTTGGGCATTTTCCGCAGGGGGGTTGTGGGACGGGGTCCTTCGGGCCCTCGTTTTTGGGCGCGGCTGTGCCTGGGATATACCGCGGGCACACGGAGGCCGCTCGAAAAGGCTCGGCCCATTCCGTGTCCGGCGGACGAAGTGGGCCCCAACCCCCCACCAAGGCTATAGCCCACCCCTCGTTTTGGGCATTTTCCGCAGGGGGGTTGTGGGATGGGGTCCTTCGGGCCCTCGTTTTTGGGCGCGGCTGTGCCTGGGATATCCCGTGGGCACATCGAGGCCGCTCGAAAAGGCTCGGCCCATTCTGAGTCCGGCGGACGAAGTTGGCCCCAGCCACCCACCAAGGCTATAGCCCACCCCTCGTTTTGGGCATTTTCCCCGGGGGGGTTGTGGGATGGGGGTCTTCGGGGGCTCGTTTTTGGACGCGGCCGTGCCCACGACCTATTTTTGGCACACGGAGGCCGCACGCAAAGTCTCGGCCCATTCCGAGTCCGGCAGACGAAGTTGGCCCCAACCCCCCACCAAGGCTATAGCCCACCCCTCGTTTTGGGCATTTTCCGCTGGGGGGTTGTGGGACGGTGGCCTTCGGGCGTTCAGTTTTGGGCGCGGCTGTGCCTGGGACATCCCGCGTGTACACAAAGGCCGTTCGCAAAGTCTCGGCCCATTCCGAGTCCGGCGGACGAAGTTGGCCCCAGCCCCCCACCAAGGCTATAGCCCACCCCTCGTTTTGGGCATTTTCCGCAGGGGGTTGTGGGACGGGGGCCTTCGGACGCTCGTTTTTGGGTGCGGCTGTGCCTGGGACATTCCGCGGGCACACGGAGGCCGCTCGCAAAGTCTCGGCCCATTCCGAGTCCGGCGGACGAAGTTGGCCCCAACCCCAACCAAGGCTTTAGCCCCCGCTCGTTTGGGCATTTTCCGCTGGGGGTTGTGGGACAGGGTCCTTCGGGTGCTCATTTTTGGGCGCGGCTGTGCTTGGGACATCCCGCGGGCACACGGAGGCCGCTCGCAAAGTCTCGGCCCATTCCGAGTCCGGCGGACGAAGTTGGCCCCAGCCCCCCACCAAGGCTATAGCCCACCCCTCGTTTTGGGCATTTTCCGCAGGGGGTTGTGGGACGGGGGCCTTCGGACGCTCGTTTTTGGGTGCGGCTGTGCCTGGGACATTCCGCGGGCACACGGAGGCCGCTCGCAAAGTCTCGGCCCATTCCGAGTCCGGCGGACGAAGTTGGCCCCAACCCCAACCAAGGCTTTAGCCCCCGCTCGTTTGGGCATTTTCCGCTGGGGGTTGTGGGACAGGGTCCTTCGGGTGCTCATTTTTGGGCGCGGCTGTGCTTGGGACATCCCGCGGGCACACGGAGGCCGCTCGCAAAGTCTCGGCCCATT
The DNA here is from genome assembly GCA_018350135.1 of Citrus trifoliata. Taxonomy (NCBI): domain Eukaryota; kingdom Viridiplantae; phylum Streptophyta; class Magnoliopsida; order Sapindales; family Rutaceae; genus Citrus; species Citrus trifoliata. The sequence goes on from VKKW01000623.1 coordinate 19,470, forward strand.
CCGAGTCCGGCGGACGAAGTTGGCCACAGCCCCCCACCAAGGCTATAGCACACCCCTCGTTATGGGCATTTTCCGCTGGGGGGTTGTGAGAAAGGGGCCTTCGGGCGCTCGTTTTTGGACGCGGCCGTGTCCGCGACCTATTTTTGGCACACGGAGGCCGCACGCAAAGTCTCGGCCCATTCCGAGTCCGGCAGACGAAGTTGGCCCCAACCCCCCACCAAGGCTATAGCCCACCCCTCGTTTTGGGCATTTTCCGCTGGGGGTTGTGGGACGGGGGCCTTCGGGGGCTTGTTTTTGGACGCGGCCGTGCCCGCGGCCTATTTTTGGTACACGGAGGCCGCACGCTAAGTCTCGCCCTATTCCGAGTCCGGCGGACGAAGTTGGCCACAGCCCCCCACCAAGGCTATAGCCCACCCCTCGTTATGGGCATTTTCCGCTGGGGGGTTGTGAGAAAGGGGCCTTCGGGCGCTTGTTTTTGGATGCGGCCGTGCCCGCGACCTATTTTTGGCACACGGAGGCCGCACGCAAAGTCTCGCCCCATTCCGAGTCTGGCGGACGAAGTTGGCCCCAACCCCCCACCAAGGCTATAGCCCACCACTCGTTTTGGGCATTTTCCGCAGGGGGGTTGTGGGACGGGGGCCTTCGGGCGCTAGTTTTTGGGCGCGGATGTGCCTGGGACATCCCGCGGGCACACGGAGGCCGCTCGTAAAGGCTAGGCCCTTTCCGAGTCCGGCGGACGAAGTTGGCCCCAGCCCCCCACCAAGGCTATAGCCCACCCCTCGATTTGGGCATTTTCCGCAGGGGGGTTGTGGGTTGAGGGCCTTCGGGGGCTCGTTTTTGGGTGCGGCCGTGCCCGCTGCCTATTTTTGGCACACGGAGGCCGCACGCAAAGTCTCGCCCCATTCCGTGTCCGGCGAATGAAGTTGACCCCAGCCCCCCACCAACGCTATAGCCCACCCCTCGTTTTGGGCATTTTCCACAGGGGGGTTGTGGGACGGGGTCCTTCGGGCCCTCGTTTTTGGGCGCGGCTGTGCCTGGGATAGCCCGCGGGCACACGGAGGCCGCTCGAAAAGGCTCGGCCCATTCCGTGTCCGGCGGACGAAGTGGGCCCCAACCCCCCACCAAGGCTATAGCCCACCCCTCGTTTTGGGCATTTTCCGCTGGGGGGTTGTGGGACGGGGGCCTTCGGGCGTTCAGTTTTGGGCGCGGCTGTGCCTGGGACATCCCGCGGGTACACGAAGGCCGTTCGCAAAGTCTCGGCCCATTCCGAGTCCGGCGGACGAAGTTGGCCCCAGCCCCCCACCAAGGCTATAGCCCACCCCTCGTTTTGGGCATTTTCCGCAGGGGGTTGTGGGACGGGGGCCTTCGGACGCTCGTTTTTGGGTGCGGCTATGCCTGGGACATTCCGCGGGCACACGGAGGCCGCTCGCAAAGTCTCGGCCCATTCCGAGTCCGGCGGACGAAGTTGGCCCCAACCCCAACCAAGGCTTTAGCCCCCGCTCGTTTGGGCATTTTCCGCTGGGGGTTGTGGGACAGGGTCCTTCGGGTGCTCATTTTTGGGCGCGGCTGTGCTTGGGACATCCCGCGGGCACACGGAGGCCGCTCGCAAAGTCTCGGCCCATTCCGAGTCCGGCGGACGAAGTTGGCCACAGCCCCCCACCAAGGCTATAGCCCACCCCTCGTTATGGGCATTTTCCGCTGGGGGGTTGTGAGAAAGGGGCCTTCGGGCGCTCGTTTTTGGACGCGGCCGAGCCCGCGACCTATTTTTGGCGCACGGAGGCCGCACGCAAAGTCTCGGCCCATTCCGAGTCCGGCAGACGAAGTTGGCCCCAACCCCCCACCAAGGCTATAGCCCACCCCTCGTTTTGGGCATTTTCCGCTGGGGGGTTGTGGGACAGGGCCTTCGGGTGCTTGTTTTTGGGCGCGGCCGTGCCCGCGGCCTATTTTTGGTACACGGAGGCCGCACGCTAAGTCTCGCCCCATTCCGAGTCCGGCGGACGAAGTTGGCCACAGCCCCCCACCAAGGCTATAGCCCACCCCTCGTTATGGGCATTTTCCGCTGGGGGGTTGTGAGAAAGGGGCCTTCGGGCGCTCGTTTTTGGATGCGGCCGTGCCTGCGACCTATTTTTGGCACACGGAGGCCGCACGCAAAGTCTCGGCCCATTCCGAGTCCGGCAGACGAAGTTGGCCCCAACCCCCCACCAAGGCTATAGCCCACCCCTCGTTTTGGGCATTTTCCGCTGGGGGGTTGTGGGACGGGGGCCTTGAGGCACTAGTTTTTGGGCGCGGATGTGCCTGGGACATTCCGCGGGCACACGGAGGGCGCTCGCAAAGGCTCAGCCCTTTTCGAGTCCGGCGGACGAAGTTGGCCCCAGCCCCCCAACAAGGCTATAGCCCACCCCTCGATTTGGGCATTTTCCGCAGGGGGTTGTGGGACGGGGGCCTTCGGGGGCTTGTTTTTGGGCGCGGCCGTGCCCGCGGCCTATTTTTGGCACACGGAGGCCGCACGCAAAGTCTCCCCCCATTACGAGTCCGGCGTACGAAGTTGGCCCCAACCCCCCACCAAGGCTATAGCCCACCCCTCGTTTTGGGCATTTTCCGCTGGGGGGTTGTGGGACGGTGGACTTCGGGCGCTCGTTTTTGGGCGCGGCTGTGCCTGGGACATCCCGCGGGCACACGGAGGCCGCTCGCAAAGTCTCGGCCCATTCCGAGTCCGGCGGACGAAGTTGGCCACAGCCCCCCACCAAGGCTATAGCCCACCCCTCGTTATGGGCATTTTCCGCTGGGGGGTTGTGAGAAAGGGGCCTTCGGGCGCTCGTTTTTGGCCGCGGCCGAGCCCGCGACCTATTTTTGGCACACGGAGGCCGCACGCAAAGTCTCGGCCCATTCCGAGTCCGGCAGACGAAGTTGGCCCCAACCCCCCACCAAGGCTATAGCCCACCCCTCGTTTTGGGCATTTTCCGCTGGGGGGTTGTGGGACGGGGCCTTCGGGTGCCTGTTTTTGGGCGCGGCCGTGCCCGCGGCCTATTTTTGGTACACGGAGGCCGCACGCTAAGTCTCGCCCCATTCCGAGTCCGGCGGACGAAGTTGGCCACAGCCCCCCACCAAGGCTATAGCCCACCCCTCGTTATGGGCATTTTCCGCTGGGGGGTTGTGAGAAAGGGGCCTTCGGGCGCTCGTTTTTGGATGCGGCCGTGCCTGCGACCTATTTTTGGCACACGGAGGCCGCACGCAAAGTCTCGGCCCATTCCGAGTCCGGCAGACGAAGTTGGCCCCAACCCCCCACCAAGGCTATAGCCCACCCCTCGTTTTGGGCATTTTCCGCTGGGGGGTTGTGGGACGGGGGCCTTGAGGCACTAGTTTTTGGGCGCGGATGTGCCTGGGACATTCCGCGGGCACACGGAGGGCGCTCGCAAAGGCTCAGCCCTTTTCGAGTCCGGCGGACGAAGTTGGCCCCAGCCCCCCAACAAGGCTATAGCCCACCCCTCGATTTGGGCATTTTCCGCAGGGGGTTGTGGGACGGGGGCCTTCGGGGGCTTGTTTTTGGGCGCGGCCGTGCCCGCGGCCTATTTTTGGCACACGGAGGCCGCACGCAAAGTCTCCCCCCATTCCGAGTCCGGCGTACGAAGTTGGCCCCAACCCCCCACCAAGGCTATAGCCCACCCCTCGTTTTGGGCATTTTCCGCTGGGGGGTTGTGGGACGGTGGACTTCAGGCGCTCGTTTTTGGGCGCGGCTGTGCCTAGGACATCCCGCGGGCACACGGAGGCCGCTCGTAAAGTCTCGGCCCATTCCGTGTCCGGCGGATGAAGTTGGCCCCAGCCCCCACCAAGGCTATCGCCCACCCCTCGTTTTGGGCATTTTCCACTGGGGTGTTGTGGGACGGTGGACTTCGGGCGCTCGTTTTTGGCCGCGGCTTTGCGTAGGACATCCTGCGGGCACATGGAGGCCGCTCGCAAAGTCTCGGCCCATTCCGAATCCCGCGGACGAAGTTGGCCCCAGCCCCCCACCAAGGCTATAGACCACCCCTCGATTTGGGCATTTTCCGCAGGGGGTTGTGGGAGGGGGGCCTTCGGGCACTCATTTTTGGGCGCCGCTGTGCCTGGGACATCCCATGGGCACACGGAGGGCGCTCGCAAAGGCTCGGCCCTTTCCGAGTCCGGCGGACGAAGTTGGCCCCAGCCCCCCAACAAGGCTATAGCCCACCCCTCGATTTGGGCATTTTCCGCAGGGGGGTTGTGGGACGAGGGCCTTTGGGGGCTCGTTTTAGGGCACGGCCGTTCCCGCGGCCTATTTTTGGTACCGGAGGCCGCACGCAAAGTCTCGCCCCATTCCGAGTCCGGCGGACGAAGTTGGCCCCAACCCCCCACCAAGGCTATAGCCCACCACTCGTTTTGGGCATTTTCCGCAGGGGGGTTGTGGGACGGGGGCCTTCGGGCGCTAGTTTTTGGGCGCGGATGTGCCTGGGACATCCCGCGGGCACACGGAGGCCGCTCGTAAAGGCTAGGCCCTTTCCGAATCCGGCGGACGAAGTTGGCCACAGCCCCCCACCAAGGCTATAGCCCACCCCTCGTTATGGGCATTTTCCGCTGGGGGGTTGTGAGAAAGGGGCCTTCGGGCGCTCGTTTTTGGATGCGGCCGTGCCTGCGACCTATTTTTGGCACACGGAGGCCGCACGCAAAGTCTCGGCCCATTCCGAGTCCGGCAGACGAAGTTGGCCCCAACCCCCCACCAAGGCTATAGCCCACCCCTCGTTTTGGGCATTTTCCGCTGGGGGGTTGTGGGACGGGGGCCTTGAGGCACTAGTTTTTGGGCGCGGATGTGCCTGGGACATTCCGCGGGCACACGGAGGGCGCTCGCAAAGGCTCAGCCCTTTTCGAGTCCGGCGGACGAAGTTGGCCCCAGCCCCCAACAAGGCTATAGCCCACCCTCGATTTGGGCATTTTCCGCAGGGGGTTGTGGGACGGGGGCCTTCGGGGGCTTGTTTTTGGGCGCGGCCGTGCCCGCGGCCTATTTTTGGCACACGGAGGCCGCACGCAAAGTCTCGCCCCATTCCGAGTCCGGCGTACGAAGTTGGCCCCAACCCCCCACCAAGGCTATAGCCCACCCCTCGTTTTGGGCATTTTCCGCTGGGGGGTTGTGGGACGGTGGACTTCAGGCGCTCGTTTTTGGGCGCGGCTGTGCCTAGGACATCCCGCGGGCACACGGAGGCCGCTCGTAAAGTCTCGGCCCATTCCGTGTCCGGCGGATGAAGTTGGCCCCAGCCCCCCACCAAGGCTATCGCCCACCCCTCGTTTTGGGCATTTTCCACTGGGGTGTTGTGGGACGGTGGACTTCGGGCGCTCGTTTTTGGCCGCGGCTTTGCGTAGGACATCCTGCGGGCACATGGAGGCCGCTCGCAAAGTCTCGGCCCATTCCGAATCCCGCGGACGAAGTTGGCCCCAGCCCCCCACCAAGGCTATAGACCACCCCTCGATTTGGGCATTTTCCGCAGGGGGTTGTGGGAGGGGGGCCTTCGGGCACTCATTTTGGGCGCCGCTGTGCCTGGGACATCCCATGGGCACACGGAGGGCGCTCGCAAAGGCTCGGCCCTTTCCGAGTCCGGCGGACGAAGTTGGCCCCAGCCCCCCAACAAGGCTATAGCCCACCCTCGATTTGGGCATTTTCCGCAGGGGGGTTGTGGGACGAGGGCCTTTGGGGGCTCGTTTTAGGGCACGGCCGTTCCCGCGGCCTATTTTTGGTACACGGAGGCCGCACGCAAAGTCTCGCCCCATTCCGAGTCCGGCGGACGAAGTTGGCCCCAACCCCCCACCAAGGCTATAGCCCACCACTCGTTTTGGGCATTTTCCGCAGGGGGGTTGTGGGACGGGGGCCTTCGGGCGCTAGTTTTTGGGCGCGGATGTGCCTGGGACATCCCGCGGGCACACGGAGGCCGCTCGTAAAGGCTAGGCCCTTTCCGAATCCGGCGGACGAAGTTGGCCCCAGCCCCCCAACAAGGCTATAGCCCACCCCTCGATTTGGGCATTTTCCGCAGGGGGGTTGTGGGTTGAGGGCCTTCGGGGGCTCGTTTTTGGGCGCAGCCGTGCCCACTGCCTATTTTTGGCACACGGAGGCCGTATGCAAAGTCTCGCCCCATTCCGTGTCCGGCGAATGAAGTTGACCCCAGCCCCCCACCAAGGCTATAGCCCACCCCTCGTTTTGGGCATTTTCCGCAGGGGGGTTGTGGGACGGGGTCCTTCGGGCCCCCGTTTTTGGGCGCGGCTGTGCCTGGGATATCCCGCGGGCACACGGAGGCCGCTCGAAAAGGCTCGGCCCATTCCGTGTCCGGCGGACGAAGTGGGCCCCAACCCCCACCAAGGCTATAGCCCACCCCTCGTTTTGGGCATTTTCCGCAGGGGGTTGTGGGATGGGGTCCTTCGGGCCCTCGTTTTTGGGCGCGGCTGTGCCTGGGATATCCCGCGGGCACATGGAGGCCGCTCGAAAAGGCTCGGCCCATTCTGAGTCCGGCGGACGAAGTTGGCCCCAGCCACCCACCAAGGCTATAGCCCACCCCTCGTTTTGGGCATTTTCCCCGGGGGGGTTGTGGGATGGGGGCCTTCGGGGGCTCGTTTTTGGGTGCGGCTGTGCCCGCGGCCTATTTTTGGCACACGGAGGCCGTACGCAAAGTCTCGGCCCATTCCGAGTCCGGCGGACGAAGTTGGCCCCAGCCCCCCACCAAGGCTATAGCCCACCCCTCGATTTGGGCATTTTCCGCAAGGGGGTTGTGGGATGGAGGCCTTCGGGGGCTCGTTTTTGGGCGCGGCCGTGACCGCGGCCTATTTTTTCCACTCGGAGGCCGCACACAAAGTCTAGCCCCAACCCCCCACCAAGACTATAGTGCACCCCTCGTTTTGGGCATTTTCTGCTGGGGGGTTGTGGGACGGTGGACTTCGGGCGCTCTATTTTGGCCGCGGTTGTGCCTGGGACATCCCGCAGGCAAACGAAGGCCGCTCGCAAAGTCTCGGCTCATTCCGAGTCCATCGGACGAAGTTGGCCCCAACCCCCCACCAAGGCTATAGCCCACCCATCGTTTTGGGCATTTTCCGCAGGGTGGTTGTGGGACGGGGGCCATCGGGCACTCATTTTTGGGTGCGGCTGTGCCTGGGACATCCCGCAGGCACACGGAGGCCGCTCGTAAAGTCTCGGCCCATTCCGAGTCCGGCGGACGAAGTTGGCCCCAGCCCCCCACCAAGGCTATAGCCCACCCCTCGATTTGGGCATTTTCCGCAGGGGGGTTGTGGGATGGGGGCCTTCAGGGGCTCGTTTTTGGGCGCGGCCGTGCCCGCGGTCTATTTTTGGCACACGGAGGCCGCACGCAAAGTCTCGCCCCATTCCGAGTCTAGCAGACGAAGTTGGCCCCAACCCCCCGCCAAGGCTATAGCCCACCCCTCGTTTTGGCCATTTTCCGCTGGGGGGTTGTGGGACGGTGGACTTCGGGCACTCGTTTTTGGCCGCGGCTGTGCCTGGAACATCCCGCGGGTACACGGAGGCCGCTCGCAAAGTCTCGGCCCATTCTGAGTTCGGAGGACGAAGTTGGCCCCAACCCCCCACCTAGGTGCCCACCCCTCGTTTTGTGCATTTTCCGCAGGGTGGTTGTGGGACGGGGGCCTTCGGGCGCTCATTTTTGGGCGCGGCTGTGCCTGGGACATTCCGCAGGCACACGGAGGCCGCTCGCAAAGTCTTGGCCCAATCCGAGTCCGCGGACGAAGTTGGCCCCCGCCCCCCACCAAGGCTATAGCCCACCCCTCGTTTTGGGCATTTTCCGCAGGGGGGTTGTGGGACGGGGTCCTTCGGGCCCTCGTTTTTGGGCGCGGCTGTGCTTGGGATATCCCGCGGGCACACGGAGGCCGCTCGAAAAGGCTCGGCCCATTCCGTGTCCGGCGGACGAAGTGGGCCCCAACCCCCCACCAAGGCTATAGCCCACCCCTCGTTTTGGGCATTTTCCGCAGGGGGGTTGTGGGACGGGGTCCTTCGGGCCCTCGTTTTTGGGCGCGGCTGTGCCTGGGATATCCCGCGGGCACACGGAGGCCTCTCGAAAAGGCTCGGCCCATTCCGAGTCCGGCGGACGAAGTTGGCCCCAGCCACCCACCAAGACTATAGCCCACCCCTCGTTTTGGGCATTTTCCCCGGGGGGGTTGCGGGATGGGGGCCTTCGGGGGCTCGTTTTTGGGCGCGGCCGTGCCCGCGGCCTATTTTTGGCACACGGAGGCCGTACGCAAAGTCTCGGCCCATTCCGAGTCCGGCGGACGAAGTTGGCCCCAGCCCCCCACCAAGGCTATAGCCCACCCCTCGATTTGGGCATTTTCCGCAAGGGGGTTGTGGGATGGGGGCCTTCGGGGGCTCGTTTTTGGGCGCGGCCGTGACCGCGGCCTATTTTTGCCACACGGAGGCCGCACACAAAGTCTAGCCCCAACCCCCCACCAAGACTACAGTGCACCCCTCGTTTTGGGCATTTTCTGCTGGGGGGTTGTGGGACGGTGGACTTCGGGCGCTCTATTTTGGCCGCGGTTGTGCCAAGGACATCCCGCAGGCAAACGAAGGCCGCTCGCAAAGTCTCGGCTCATTCCGAGTCCGTCGGACGAAGTTGGCCCCAAGCCCCCACCAAGGCTATAGCCCACCCATCGTTTTGGGCATTTTCCGCAGGGTGGTTGTGGGACGGGGACCATCGGGCACTCATTTTTGGGTACGGCTGTGCCTGGGACATCCCGCAGGCACACGGAGGCCGCTCGTAAAGTCTCGGCCCATTCCGAGTCCGGCGGACGAAGTTGGCCCCAGCCCCCCACCAAGGCTATAGCCCACCCCTCGATTTGGGCATTTTCCGCAGGGGGGTTGTGGGACGGGGGCCTTCAGGGGCTCGTTTTTGGGCGCGGCCGTGCCCGCGGACTATTTTTGGCACACGGAGGCCGCACGCAAAGTCTAGCCCCATTCCGAGTCTGGCAGACGAAGTTGGCCCCAACCCCCCGCCAAGGTTATAGCCCACCCCTCGTTTTGTGCATTTTCCGCAGGGTGGTTGTGGGACGGGGGCCTTCGGGCGCTCATTTTTGGGCGCGGCTGTGCCTGGGACATTCCGCAGGCACACGGAGGCCGCTCGCAAAGTCTTGGCCCAATCCGAGTCCGCGGACGAAGTTGGCCCCCGCCCCCCACCAAGGCTATAGCCCACCCCTCGTTTTGGGCATTTTCCCCAGGGGGTTGTGGGACGGGGGCTTTCGGGGGCTCATTTTTGGGCGTGGCCGTGCACGCGGCCTATTTTTGGCACACAGAGGCCGCACGCAAAGTCTCGCCCCATTCCGAGTCCGGCGGACGAAGTTGGCCGCAACCCCCCACCAAGGCTATAGCCCACCCCCTGTTTTGGGCATTTTCCGCAGGAGTGTTGTGGGACGGGGGCCTTCGGGCTCTCCTTTTTGGACGCGGCTGTGCCTGGGACATCCCGCGGGCCCACGGAGGCCGCTCGCAAAGTCTCGGACCATTCCGAGTCCGGCGGACGAAGTTGGCCCCAGCCCCCCACCAAGGCTATTGCCCACCCCTTGATTTGGGCATTTTCCGCAGGGGGGTTGTGGGACGGGGGCCTTCGGGGGTTCGTTTTTGGGCGCGGCTGTGCCCACGGCCTATTTTTGGTACACGGAGGTAGCACGCAAAGTCTCGCCCCATTCCGAGTCCGGCGGACGAAGTTGGCCCCAGCCCCCCACCAAGGCTATAGCCCACCCCTCGTTTTGGGCATTTTCCGCTCGGGGGTTGTGGGACGGGGGCCTTCGGGCGCTCGTTTCTGGCCGCGGCTGTGCCTGGGACTTCCCGCGGGCACACGAAGCTCGCTCGCAATGTCTCGCCCCATTCCGAGTCCGGCGGACGAAGTTGGCCCCAGCCCCCCACCAAGGCTGTAGCCCACCCCTCGTTTTGGGCATTTTCCCTAGGGGGTTGTGGTACGGGGGCTCGTTTTTTGGAGTGGCGGTGCCTGCGGCCTATTTTTGGTACACGGAGGCCGTAGGGATAGTCTCGGCCCATTCCGAGTCCGGCGGACGAAGTTGGCCCCAACCCTCCACCAAGGCTATAGCCCACCCCTCGATTTGGGCATTTTCCGCAGGGTGTTGTGGGACGGGGGCCTTCGGGGACTCATTTTCGGCGCGGCCGTGTCCGTGGCCTATTTTTGGCACACGGAGGCCGCACGCAAAGTCTCGCCCCATTCCGAGACCGGCGGACGAAGTTGGCCCCAACCCCCCACCAAGGCTATAGCCCACCCCTCGTTTTCGGCATTTTCCGCTGGGGGGTTGTGGGACGGTGGACTTTGGTCGCTCAGTTTTGGCCACGGCTATGCATGGGACATCCCGTGGGCACACGGAGGCCGCTCGCAAAGTCTCAGCCCGTTCCGAGTCCGGCGGACGAAGTTGGCCCCAACCCCCCACCAAGGCTATAGCCCACCCCTCGTTTTGGGCATTTTCCGCAGGGTGGTTATGGGACGGGGCCCTTCGGGCACTCATTTTTGGGCGCGGCTGTGCCTGGGACATCCCGCAGGCACACGGAGGCCGCTCGCACAGTCTCGGCCCATTCCGAGTCCTGCGGACGAAGTTGGCCCCAGCCCCCCACCAAGACTATAGCCCACCCCTCGATTTGGGCATTTTCTGCAGGGGGTTGTGGGACGGGGGCCTTCGGGGGTTCGTTTTTGGGTGCGGCTGTGCCCACGGCCTATTTTTGGTACACGGAGGTAGCACGCAAAGTCTCGCCCCATTCTGAGTCCGGCGGACGAAGTTGGCCCCAGCCCCCCACCAAGGCTATAGCCCACCCCTCGTTTTGGGCATTTTCCGCTGGGGGGTTGTGGGACGGGGGCCTTCGGGCTCTCGTTTCTGGCCGCGGCTGTGCCTGGGACATCCCGCGGGCACACGAAGGCCGCTCGCAAAGTCTCGCCCCATTCCGAGTCCGGCGGACGAAGTTGGCCCCAGCCCCCCACCAAGGCTGTAGCCCACCCCTCGTTTTGGGCATTTTCCGCAGGGTGTTGTGGGACGGGGCCCTTCGGGTGCTCGTTTTTGGGCGCGGCCATGTCCGCGGCCTATTTTTGGCACACGAAGGCCGCACGCAAAGTCTCGCCCCATTCCGAGTCCGGCGGACGAAGTTGGCCCCAACCCCCCACAAAGGCTATAGCCCACCCCTCGTTTTGGGCATTTTCCGCTGGGGGGTTGTGGGACGGTGGACTTCGGGTGCTCGTTTTTGGCCGCGGCTGTGCCTGGGTCATCCCGCGGGCACACGGAGGCCGCTCGCAAAGTGTCGGCCCATTTCGAGGCCGGCGGATGAAGTTGGCCCCAACCCCCCAACAAGGCTATAGCCCACCCCTCGTTTTGGACATTTTCCGCAGGGGGGTTGTGTGACGGGGACCTTCGGGCGCTCGTTTTTGGGCACGGCTGTGCCTGGGACATCCCGTGGGCACACAGAGGCCGCTTGTAAAGTCTCGGCCCATTCCGAGTTCGGCGGACGAAGTCGGCCCCAGCCCCCCACCAAGGCTATAGCTCACCCCTCGATTTGGGCATTTTCCGCAGGGGGTTGTGGGACGGGGGCCTTCGGGGGCTTATTTTTGGGCACGGCCATGACCGCGGCCTATTTTTGGCACACGAAGGCTGTACGCAAAGTCTCGGCCTATTCCGAGTCCGGCGGACGAAGTTGGCCCCAGTCCCCCACCAAGGCCATAGCCCACCCCTCGATTTGGGCATTTTCCCCGGGGGGGGGGGGTTGTGGGACGAGGGCCTTCGGGGGCTTGTTTTTGGGCGCGGCCATGCCCGTGGCCTATTTTTGGCACACGGAGGCCGTACGCAAAGTCTCGCCCCATTCCGAGTCCGGCGGACGAAGTTGGCCCCAACCCCCCACCAAGGCTATAGCCCACCCCTCGTTTTGGGCATTTTCCGCAGGGGGTTGTGGGACGGGGGAATTCGGCGCTCGTTTTTGGGCGCGGCTGTGCCTGGGACATCCCGCGGGCACACGGAGGCCGCTCGCAAAGTCTCGGCCCATTCCAAGTCCGCTGGACGAAGTTGACCCCAACCCCACACCAAGGCTATAGCCCACCCTCGTTTTGGGCATTTTCCGCTGGCGGGTTGTGGGACGGTGGACTTCGGGGGCTCGTTTTTGGGCGCGGCCGTGCCCGCGGTCTATGTTTGGCACACGGAGGCCGCTCGCACCGTCTCGGCGCATTCCGAGTCCGGCGGACGAAGTTGGCCCCAGCCCCCCACCAAGGCTATAGCCCACCCGTCGTTTTGGGCATTTTCCGCAGGGGGTTGTGGGACGGGGGCCTTCGGGAACTCGTTTTTGGCCGCGGCTGTGCCTGGGACATCCCGCGGGCACACGGAGGCTGCTCGCAAAGTCTCGGCCCATTTCCAGTCCGGCGGACGAAGTTGGCCCCAACCCCCCACCAAGGCTATAGCCCACCCCTCGTTTTGGGCATTTTCCGCTGGGGGGTTGTGGGACGGGGGCCTTCGGGGCCTCATTTTTGGGCGCGGCCTTACCCGCGGCCTATTTTTGGTACACGGAGGCTGCTCGCAAAGTCTCGCCCCATTCCGAGTCCGGCGGACGAAGTTGGCCCCAGCCCCCCACCAAGGCTATAGCCCACCCCTCCTTTTGGGCATTTTCCGCTGGGGGGTTGTGGGACGGGGGCCTTCGGGCGTTCGTTTTTGGGAGCGGCTTTGCCCAGGACATCCCGCGGGCACACGGAGGCCGCCTCGCAATGTCTCGCCCGTTCCGAGTCCGGCGGACGAAGTTGGCCCCAGCTCCCCCACGAAGGCTATAGCCCACCCCTCGTTTTGGGCATTTTCCGCGGGGGGTTGTCGGACGGGGGCCTTCCGGCGGTCGGGTTTCGAGCGGCTTTGCCCAGGACTCCCGCGGGCACACGGAGGCCGCTCGCAAAGTCTCGCCCCATTCCGAGTCCGGCGGACGAAGTGGCCCAGCCCCCACCAAGGGCTATAGCCCACCCCTCGTTTTGGGCATTTTCCGCGGGGGGTTGCGGACGGGGCCTTCCGGCGGTCGTGTTTCGGAGCGGCTTTACCCAGGACATCCCGCGGGCACACGGAGGCCGTTCGCAAAGTCTCGCCCCATTCCGAGTCCGGCGGACGAAGTTGGCCCCAGCCCCCCACCAAGGCTATAGCCCACCCTCGTTTTGGCATTTTCTGCTGGGGGGTTGTCGGACGGGGGCCTTCGGGCACCTCGTTTTTGGGAGCGCTTTGCCCAGGACATTCCGCGGGCACACGGAGGCCGCTCGCAAAGTCTCGCCCATTCCGAGTCCGGCGGACGAAGTTGGCCCCAACCCCCCACCAAGGCTATAGCCCACCCCTCGTTTTTGGCATTTTCCGCTGGGGGGTGTGGGACGGGGGCCATCGGGCGCTCGTTTTGGGAGCGGCTTCGCCCAGGACATCCCGCGGGCACACGGAGGCTGCTCGCAAGTCCCCCCCGTTCCGAGTCCGGCGGACGAAGTTGGGCCCTCACTCCCCACCAAGGCTATAGCCCACCCCTCGTTTGGGCATTTCCGATGGGGGTTGTCGGACGGGGGCCTTCCGGGCGGTCGTTTTTGGGCGCGCGATGCTGCAGCCTATTTTGGCTCACTGGAGGCCCTCGCAAAGTCTCCCGCCCCCATCCGGTCCGGCGGACGAAAAGTTGCCCCAGCCCCCCACCAACGTGTATGCACGTGTTTGGCCTTTCCGCTGGGGGGTTGTGCGACGGGAGCTTCGGGCTGCTCGTTTTGGAGCGGCTTTGTCCAGGACATCCGCGGGCACACGGAGGCCGCTCGCAAAGTCTCGCCCATTCCGAGTCCGGCGGACGAAGTTGGCCCCAGCCCCCCACCAAGGCTATAGCCCACCCTCGTTTTGGGCATTTTCCGCTGGGGGGTTGTGGGACGGTGGCTTCAGGCGCTCGTTTTTGGGAGCGGCTTGCCCAGACATCCGCGGGCACACGGAGGCCGCTCGCAATGTCTCGCCCCATTCCGAGTCCGGCGGACGAAGTTGGCCCCCGCCCCCCCCAAGGCTATAGCCCACCCCTCGTTTTGGGCATTTTCCTGCTGGGGGTTGTCGGACGGGGCCTTCGGGCGCTCGTTTTGGGAGCGGCTTTGCCAGGACATCCCGCGGGCACACGGAGGCCGCTCGCAAAGTCTCGCCCCATTCCGAGTCCGGCGGACGAAGTTGGCCCCAGCCCCCCACCAAGGCTATAGCCCACCCCTCGTTTTGGGCATTTTCCGCTGGGGGGTTGTGGGACGGGGGCCTTCGG
>VKKW01000624.1:0-33607 GCA_018350135.1 Citrus trifoliata
CTGTACTGGCCAATTCCTGCTCACACCGGGAGTTGCTAACTACCTACAACCTGCTCGAATCTCACTTGGTGCTCCTTGGTCATTAGATGGAGGATGCTGTGATCGGCGCTCTGAACCGAAAACGTTCTAGACCTCCCACCGCGAAGAGGGACCAGAGTAAAGATGCCCCTACTGCGAAGCGGTCACACATCGTGCAACAGGTTTCTCCCTTGAAGACTCTATTCCTGCTCTCCAAAGTCGGGGAAACTAGTGGAGCAGCCACATATCCTGCTTCCTCTTCTTCTCCCGTCGGTCATCGGTCTCGCTTATCTGACAGCCGGGCAGAGCACTTGGTCCCCTACCTTAATGAGTTATCTAAGCTCATGAGCAAAAAGGACCTGGAGGACTTCGATGGCTGCACTTTGGGTGATCTGGTGGAGCTATGCAGTATAGTGCTTTTCACCTCAGCTGACCACCTATTACAAGGCCAAGGTTGGACGCTACGACCGGAAGCTGAAGGAGGACCTTCAATCGGCGACGACCAGAGCTGACGCTGCCGAGAAGAAAGCCGGGAGCTGAATGTGGAGAACCTCAAACTGATGAGCAAGGAATCTCTTGCTCAAGCGAAAACCGCCAACCTCGAGGAGGAGTGACCAAAGTTAAGGAGGATTTGCAACGGCAGAGGGTTCTGTATGAGGCTCAGCTCGAATCTCTCCGCGTTTCCCACCGAGCTCAGGTTGAGAACTTGGAGAGGGAGGCCGACAACCAGTACGACCAGGGACTTCGGCATTCCTATCGCTGTATCATGGCCGTCCTCGGAAAGCAACATCCTGATCTGAAAATGGATGACCTTGTAGCTGGTATTGCTCAACATATGGACGAGGAGGTAGCCAAGGAAGATGCTGAAGGGATGGAGCCGATCATGATTGAGGAGGAAAATTCTCCTCCTCGTACCGTCCCTGCTGATGTTGGCGAGACGAGCACCCCTGTTGCTGTTGGCGAAGTGAGCACCCCCCCGGACGCAACTGGTGATACTCCCCCTGCACCTGAGGAGGCCCAACCAACCGATGCTGCTCGGCTTACTGATCTGCCTTCTTCTTGAATGTGTTCTTTGCTTTGTAATGAACAGCCTTGTTAGTTATCGATACATTAATGAAACTTGTTTTTGATTACTCTCTTGTGTTTTATATTCACAAGTTGTCTTTTGTCTTTTTTTTTTTTTTGCTCCCCTTCGCTTGGTCGAGCAGGGTCTGGCTTGGCAAGCTGCCTTGCTATATAACTTGGGTTCTGCTCGTTTTTGCTCGATCGAGCAAATTCTGGCATGCTTGGCTTATGTCTTACCATAAAACGGGCTTTGAGACTTGGTCAACCTTTGCATGCCTTAGAAAATATCTCGAATGCTTTGGAGTCTGCTCGCCTTCGCGTGGTCGAGCAGATCCTGGCATGCTTGGCTTCTGTCTCGCCATAAAACAGGCTTTGAGACTTGGTGAGCCTTTGCATGCCTTAGAAACTTTTCGATGCTTGCAGATTCTGCTCGCCTTCTCGTGGTCGAGCAGATCCTGGCATGCTTGGCTTCTGTCTCGCCATAAAACAGGCTTTGAGACTTAGTGAGCCTTTGTATGCCTTAGAAACTTTTCGATGCTTGCGAATTCTGCTCGCCTTCTCGTGGTCGAGCATATCCTGGCATGCTTGGCTTCTGTCTCGCCATAAAACAGGCTTTGAGACTTGGTGAGCCTTTGCATGCCTTAGAAACTTTTCGATGCTTGCAGATTCTGCTCGCCTTCTCGTGGTCGAGCAGATCCTGGCATGCTTGGCTTCTGTCTCGCCATAAAACAGGCTTTGAGACTTGGTGAGCCTTTGCATGCCTTAGAAACTTTTCGATGCTTGCGGATTCTGCTCGCCTTCTCGTGGTCGAGCAGATCCTGACATGCTTGGCTTCTGTCTCGCCATAAAAACAGGCTTTGAGACTTGCCGAGCCTTTGCATGCCTTAGAAACTTTTCGATACTTGCGGATTCTGCTCGCCTTCTCGTGGTCGAGCAGATCCTGGCATGCTTGGCTTCTGTCTCGCCATAAAACAGGCTTTGAGACTTGCCGAGCCTTTGCACGCCTTAGAAACTTTTCGATGCTTGCGAATTCTGCTCGCCTTCTCGTGGTCGAGCAGATCCTGGCATGCTTGGCTTCTGTCTCGCCATAAAACAGGCTTTGAGACTTGCCGAGCCTTTACACGCCTTAGAAATTTTTACCGTTTCAAGTGAATCTCGACGTTCCATTAATTGCAGGATTTAACTTACATGAAATTGAAAGTATTAACGAACAGAAAATAAATAACAGCAAATACGAACAGCAAAAACTTGAAAATATTAACGACTCTTACTGGAAGTACTTCCTAAGATGTGCTGCGTTCCATGGACGCTTCACCTCGTGGCCATCCATGCGAACCAGCTTGTAAGCTCCTGGTCCAACTAGCTGCTTGACTCTATATGGCCCCTCCCAATTCGGACCGAGCACTCCTTGAGTTGAGTCCTTGGTGTTTTGATTCACTCTCCTTAACACCCAATCTCCGACCTTGAATTGCCGTATATTCACCTTTTGGTTATAATACCGGGCAACCCTCTGCTGGTAGATGACTGACCGCTCGGCTGCTTGCTCCCTTTTTTCCGTTAGTAGGTCAAGATTCAAACAAATCTGCTCGTCGTTATCCTGTTCATTGAAATGGTCTGTCCGGTGTGTGGTCGTTCCTATCTCAGCTGGTACGACCGCCTCGTGTCCGAAAGCCAGAGCAAATGTTGTCTCCCCAGTTTCTGTTTTGTGGGTTGTTCTGTATGCCCATAGCACACCTGACAACTCATCAACCCATGCACCCTTTTTTGCTCCGAGCCTAGTTTTCAGAAGCCTCTTGAGGGTCTTGTTGGCTGCTTCTACTTGTCCATTCGATTGGGGGTGAGCAGGCGAGCAATACTTCAGCTCTATCCCGAGGTTTTGGCAGAAATTCCTGAAGTTGTAATTATCGAATTGCCTACCATTATCCGTTATCAAAGCATAAGGGATCTCGTAGCGACAGACCAGGTTTCTCCACACAAAGTCTGTTGTTTTCTTCTCTGTAATCCTGCTAAGGGCTTCTACCTCTATCCATTTCGTGAAGTAGTCTATAGCCACTATTGCATGCGTTGCTGCTCCTCGTCCCTTTGGCAGCGGGCCGATCAGATCAATTCCCCATTGAGCAAACGGCCAAGGGGAGGTCATAGAGGTGAGCTTCTCTGGTGGTTGGTTGGAAAAACTTGCAAAACTCTGGCAACTTACACAACTCCTGGTCTTCTCCCGTGCATCCTGGTGCATTGTCGGCCAGAAATATCCCTGCCTTAGAACCTTGTGGGCCAGGGACCTCCCACCAGAATGGTTCCCGCAAATTCCTTCATGAATTTCTCTCAATACGTAATCTACATCGTCCTCATCCAAACATCGAAGGAAAGGTAGTGTATAATCTCGTCGATACAATACCCCATCAATCATCGTGTATCTCGAGGCCTGGGCTCTAACCTTCCGAGCTCGCAGCTTATCTGGTGGTAACACCCCGTCTCTGATGTATGAAACTATTGGGTCCATCCACGAGCATCTTTGTTCAATCCGCAACACCCCCACATTCTGCTCGATACTCGGGCTCGACTTCACCTCTAGAGGGATCGACTTTGGCATTTTTGGGTCGGCTACTGCTGCCATCCTGGCCAAAATGTCTGCTCGACTATTCTGCTCCCTGGGGATTTGTATCACCTCCACTGCTTTGAATTTCCCCATCATCTGCCTGGCTATCTTCAGGTACTGCTCCATCTTCTCCTCTCTTGGTTGGAATTTTTCATTGACATGATTCGCAACCAACTGGGAATCAGTTCTGATCTTCACTTTGTCCGCTTTCACGGCCTTAGCCAATTCCAAGCCTGCTATCAAGGATTCATACTCTGCCTGGTTATTTGTGGCTGCAAATTCCAACTTTACAGCATAAGAGATCTCCTCCCCCTCCGGACCTTCCAAGACAATTCCTGCTCCTGACCTCTGCTCCCCTGATGACCCATCCACAGACATCTGACATACTTGAGCTTCGCTACTGTCTGTCACTCCATCTTGTCGATCTAAACATACTTCGGGCTCTGTGAATTCAGCTACGAAGTCGGCCATTGCCTGAGCCTTTATCGCTGCTCGAGGTTTGTAGTCTATGTCGAACTCGCTTAACTCTATAGCCCACTTGATGAGCCGACCAGAAGCATCTGGCTTGTGCAGAGTTTGACGCAATGGCTGGTTTGTTATTACTGAGACTGGGAACGCTTGAAAATAT
Organism: Citrus trifoliata; assembly: GCA_018350135.1. Taxonomy (NCBI): domain Eukaryota; kingdom Viridiplantae; phylum Streptophyta; class Magnoliopsida; order Sapindales; family Rutaceae; genus Citrus; species Citrus trifoliata. The sequence goes on from VKKW01000624.1 coordinate 4,308, forward strand.
GGCCTCAACTTCCGAGCCGCAATCACAAGGGCAAGTGCCCATTTCTCCAACGGTGGGTACCTGGTCTCAGCGTCGAGCAGAGCTTTGCTGGTGTAGTATATCGGATACTGAACTCCGTCTTCCTCTCTCACCAGAACAGAACTGGCGGCCCGATCCGATACAGCCAAATACAAATAAAGCATGTCCCCATCCCTCGGTATGGACAATAGTGGAGTTTGCTGCAAGTATTGCTTCAAATTCTGGAAGGCTTCCTCGCATTCTGGTGTCCATTCTGTTTTCTTCCCCTTCCTTATCACTTGAAAGAATGACTGACACTTATCTATAGCCTTGGATATGAATCTGCTCAACGCCGCCAACCTCCCCGTGAGGCTCTGTATTTCCTTCAAGTTACGAGGAGACCTCATCTGCACAATCGCCTGGATTTTCTCAGGATTTGTTTCAATCCCCCTATGACTCACCATGAATCCAAGGAATTTCCCCGACTCGACCCCAAAAGCACACTTCTCCGGGTTGAGCTTCATCTTATATTTTCTCAAAAGCCTGAAGGTCTCCTCAAGGTGTCTGACATGTTCCTTCGGGATTTTGGATTTGGTGATCATGTCATCTACGTACACCTCCATGGTTTTCCCAATCAATGGTTTAAAGACTTTGTTCACCAGCCTCTGGTAGGTGGCCCCAGCATTCTTGAGACCAAATGGCATTACTCTGTAACAGAACAAACCCTGGTTGGTGATGAAGGCTGTGCTCTCCTCATCCTGCTCGTACATGGGGATCTGATTGTATCCCGAGAACGCGTCTATGAAACTAAGCAGACCATGTCCAGCCGTTGAATCTACTAGCTGATCAATCTTTGGTAGAGGGAAGCTGTCTTTCGGGCACGCCTTGTTAAGGTCTGTGAAATCGACACACATCCTCCACTTGCCATTTGCTTTTTTTACCAACACCACATTCGATATCCATTCGGGGTAATTGACTTCCCGAATGAACCCTGCTCTCAAGAGCTTCTCCACCTCGCCATTTATGGCCTCATACCTCTCCTGATTGAAACACCTCCTTTTCTGCCTGACTGCCCGAGCACCTTTCTTTACTGCTAGCTTATGACATGCCACTTCGGGGCCAATCCCGGGCATGTCTTCATGTGTCCAAGCAAACACATCTGCATGAGCCTGTAAGCATTTCACCAACTCCTGCTTTTGCTCTCCCTTCAGTCTCGACCCGATTCTGATCGTCTTTCCCGGATTCTCTGGTCCCAGGCTTACTGTTTCCAGATCCTCTACAGGTTCTTGTCTGTCATTCTTGTTTTCTACTCGGGTATCGAGGGATGTTATCTGCATTGCTTCATTTGCTGCCGAGGAGTAGCAGCTTCTTGCGATCCTCTGGTCTCCTCGTACTACTCCAACTACCCCATTTACCCGGTACTTAAGAGCCAGATAATGGTTGGACAGCACCGCTTTGCTCATCCTCAGAAATGACCGGCCTAGGATCATCTGGTAAGGACCTTCTTCATCTACTACCACAAAGTCCAGTATCATTGTCCTTTCTGTCGGGGAGCTTCCAATCGTGATAGGCAGCTCGACCACACCCAGAGGGACCAGCTTTTCTCCTCCAAACCCCTTCAAGGAGGTATTGGTGTAATCCAACTTCAGGTCTGCTATTCCCATCTCCTCCAGGGTTGACTTAAACAACACATCAACTGAACTCCCTGTGTCAACTAGTATCCTGTCAAACTTCTTGCTAGCAACAGTGGCCTTGATGACCAAGGCATCCTCGTGGGGGTATAGGATCCCTTCTTCATCTTCGTCTGTCCACATGATTGGCACTTGTCTGACTCTTGCACGTTTGGCTGCTGGGGTGTTGAAGAATACCTCTTTGCTAGTCATGGCGTATCTAGCATAATTCTTCCTCGACCTGTTGGAATCTCCGGCCAATGTTGGCCCCCCAGCTATAACCCTTACTGCAGGCTGCTCGCGCCTCAAGTTCCTGTCACTCTGTTCCCCTTCACTTGTTGAGGTTACCATTGGGAAGGTCTCATCTACAAACTCATCCAGATATCGATTTCTCACCAAATCTTCAACATGGGTCTTAAGATCTCTGCAATCTGCTGTGGTGTGGCCATGTGTATCATGGAACTTACAATAGCGTCCCCTATCCCTCCTGCTGGGTAGCTTTGTTATTGGAGCAGGGAGGTATAGCAGCCCCTGATCTTTTATGGCCTCGTACACCTCGTCCAGGGACACCTTCAAGGACGTGTACCGCCCATAGTCCTGGTTCTGGTCGATCAAGTGCACTGTTCGTTCTCTATTTACTCCGTTCTGAGTTGGAGGTGGTGGCAGTACTTCTGGTCTGCTCCCTCTGCTACCGTGGGAGTGCTGATGACCCCCATATGTCGGCTCATGTCTTCGCCAAGGCTCCCTGGCTGGGGAACGAGGAGGCTGCACCCTACTGCGCTGATACTGTGGTGGCCTCTGATGAGACTGATAAGTGGTTACCCGTCCTCTTGCACCACTACCCGAGGCTTGGTGGTCCCTCCTCCTGATCGGTCCACTTCCCGGTACTGCCCTTTTCTCTTTCTTTCCCAACCCTTCCAACTGGTCTGTTTTAATCCGAGCAGCATTTTCTTCCTCGATCTCTATGTCTCTTTTGGTCTGCTCGTATGCGGCTGCATATGTCTGTATAGCTGGGCTTCTCAAGTTGTACCACAACCTTCCTATCTTCACCCCTTCTTTTAATCCCCTTAATGCCTGAGGATGGTTGAAGGCTCCCAAATCGAGGACAGCACGGTGAAACCTCTTGATGAATTCCCGAAGCGTTTCTTGTTCCCTCTACTTCATACTTTTTAACTCTATCATGTCATCTTCTGGTGCCATTGCCCCTCGAAACTACTCTGCGAATTCCTGGCACATCTGTTCGAATGTTTTAATCCTCCCCGAGGAAGTTTCCTGTACCACTCTCGTGCACGTCCCTCAAGGGATAATGGGAACACCCTGCACCTTTGGGATTGTGATAATCCTTGCACCCCAGTTATGTCGTTGAAGCGCTCTATGTGCACCAGCGGATCAGTTCGTCCCGAATATCTAAGGTCCGGGAGGCGGAAATCCCTCGGAATTATTGCTCTCATGATCTCTACTGCGAGCGGTGATTCTCCGTCCAGCATAATCCTCCAACCGGAAGCTCTACTCCTTCCTTGCATGTCGTCGATTACCTGCGCTAGTCTGCACACTTCCTCCTCCAGCTGCACTGCACGACCAGGGTCACGTGCTGCAACTTGATCCCGCTCTTGCACTACATTATGCAAGTGTTGCCTCAATTCTGTTTCCTCTGCATTCACCTCCTCGGCGTCCTCGTCAGCAATCTGTCTTGCCGGGGATTGCTCTTCCTCTCTCTGGCATTCTCCCCGCAGAGGTACGTTACCTCTCTCACCACCAAATCTCCAAGTGGCTTGACTCCTCCTCATACCATCAGGGCCTGGTGCTAATCCACCACCTCTCACCCTTTCCTCATGGGTTACCCTTCGTTCACTCCGCAGCTCATGCAGGATGGTTGTCAAGGTCTCCATCTACTTTTCCATCCGTTCCATCCGGTCGAACATGGTTTTTTCCCTTGCTTCATTAGCTATCTCCCTCAACGTCACAGAATCGTTGAGCCTCATATCACCCCCTTGTGCACTACTTCCTCCTGTCTCCATTGCTTTTCGCTTGCCTCACTCCTTTTCTTGATAGCGACAACAGCTTTTTGTTCAAATTCCCCACAGACGGCGCCAAAATGTTGATGCGAGATTCTGGTTACGCTCTCTCGACGACCAGAGGATCTGCTCGATCAACCTCACCTCGATCAGGATGTCTCCTCGTATGTTTTCTTCTCCGGTATTCCTGCGTCCACAGATACAGGTCAGAGTACGCCGGTTGTTTTCCCGGCGTAAACCCTCCGACGCTCAAGTCAGATGTCAAGGTTCTGGAAATGTATGCCACAAATCTTATGGCTTTCTTTTTAGTTTCTATTCTTTAGAATTTCCTCTATCTTTTCTATAATCTCAAAAATGCTAACCCTTTTGCCTTCGTTGGCTACCTTTTTATAGGCTTCCTCTCAACCGGCGTCTTCCGTAGTCCACTCCCATTACTCTCTGCACTCTCGGATGTGGACGCCCCATTATCGCTGTTGTGGGCGAATGGGAATGGACTTCGTGCCTTGATTCTCGGATTGGAATACACGTCTTGCCAACTGTCGCCGACCTGATCTCCTCGCCTTTAAACCCCTAGCAGGAATGGCCTCATGCCCCTAGCAGGAGTTGCACCCCATAAATGTTATATCGTGGATGAGCAGAGTATTTCTGCTCTTGTTCCCCTGCTACCAAGCTCTTACAGGACTCTCCTGTTCGCAGAACTTTGCCAACAAGCATCTGCTCTTCACACCTGGTCTCGTCGAGGTATCTCCTCAAACAATTTCTCAAGCCTTGAGCTCGTATATTCATCTCAAAGACAAGGCATTGAGTTTTTTTTTTTTTTAAATTGATAGTTGTTATTTCATTGTTTGTTTCATCTTAGATTAGGAAACACTTTTATCAAAAAAACGAATGAAAAATAAAATATTGGACGTAGAAAAAGAGAACCCAAGAGATGAGAGAATCAATGAAAATGACAAGTATATGGCTCTAGAAACTGGAAGGCATAGAGTCGTAGATTTACAGAATGCATATATACAAGGGTAAGTTGTTGAAAGGACAAAATTTTAAACACAAGTTTATAGTGATTTTATATACAATTCTTGTAGATATTAGATCATTATTCATTTTAATGACTTACATAGAGAATAACATGATTTTTTTTTTAATTTATGAAAACAATAAATAAGCAATGTACCCCCACCCCTTCGCGTGTGTGTATATATGGAAACAATTGAATAGCTGTTGCCAATTGCCACCAACTTTAACATATTATATTCGTGAATTTTCTAAGTAGTTAATCACATCTTCTCCTCCCATATCCAAATATGAAAGTTTAATGAGAGTTATTACCAATAGAATTTCTCAGTTACAAAATTTATCAAAACCTTGGGTAGTTAAAAGACTCTGTTTCCAAGATTGTATTTCATATTGGAAGTTGTCAAATTGTATGTGGTTGCATTTCTTATTGGAAGTTGTCAAATTGTATGTAGTTGCATATGGTTTGTTTAGTTGTATTCTCTACAAATCTTCTTGTACTGTAAATTTTGTAATTTGTATATCTCCTCCTTTTTTATATTATCTTAAATTAAACTCATTAAAAATTTATAACTGGATGTTAATTGAATCTTTATTTGAAAAATGTAAAGCCCATTTATATTTGTAAATTTTTATGTTGATTTACCATTCTTTGTTGTTTCTTGATTGAAAGATAATATTATTATAATTAGAATCCTTTCGTTGGGCAAGAAAATATCCACGTATTTGTGTATCGTTACTTGTTTTTGTGAGATGGAAATTTGGAATTTGTAAAGAGGAGATGTGGTGGAATCTTTAAAGATTCAAGAGATGACATTACTGATGGCTAATGTAATTATGTAAAAACTCATAAGTTCTTATAAAAAAATAATAAAAAAAGATCGAATGATCTTGTTAGCAAAAATACAAAATTTGAAGCACAACATTGTCTATGAAATATTTTATTTCGTAAATTGATGTGGAATGAATAAATAAAATATTAATTTTTCCCCCAAAAAAAATTCATAATATCAACCTTTTAAACTAATAAAAATAATAGTTGTTAAGAAAATGACATTCTATGAGGGGAACAAAAAAATGCAAACAATTAAGATGCATGTTTTATGGAGCACAGAGAAAATTAAAAAAAAAAAAAGCATTATCATTTTCTTTCTCATGCCATATTTATCTATTTAAGCAATAATTCTCAAAATGTCTCAAGTGCTTCAGATGATTTAAAGAGGTGCCAGTGACAAAAACACCATAAAAAATAAGGCATTAATAAATAAATAAAACATACGACCAACAAAAAGCAGAACAAATCACTAACTTCATTTTCTCATGAGTATACATGTCACAAACTTTTACACTAAAGTATAGGCAAAGCATGAGGTGCTTCAAATCAATCTTTCGAATGAAAAATATAAGAACAAAGTAGTGACGTACGTTGACACAACCCATCTTGAAAGAGAAAGAGAGAAGGGATGGCAAACGGCAGCAAACTAGTTCTCAGGAATTTTATCCTTCAAATATTTCAGAACTGCTTTCGTACCTCTATCTAAAATTGTCCTCCGGATGCTGCAAAATGAAACATTTTACGACATAAATAAGATGACAAACTATGACAAAACCAAGTTTAATGTTTCCAACTTCAGAAGATTATAATTTTTGAAAACATAGTTTACTAGTTTTAATTTCATTTTATCAGGCAACGCATTTTGATTTCACTCTCCCTGGCTCACAATTATTCTGATCTGGAAATTCTATCAGGTGTTGTACCACCTGCCTCTCTGAATGTTCAGGGACATCTATGTAATTTTAGTACAAATGTGTGCACTACAAACGGATATCAATTTACTTTCTTTTAAAATATGATAACAGATAACCTTTTTTCACTAAATAACCAAATAAAACTTCTATCATTTGGGTAATTTATTTTATTTTGCTTCTTTCTTCTCTCAACAGATAAATTTTGGTTTTGCTACCTCATAATCTTCCGATTTGTACTAGGAAACTAGTTATTCAATGCTTCAGAGTTTGCACAATGTCATGTCCACTGAAATTTCCCCCTCAGCAAATATCAAATAAATGCTTTCAAGCCCAAGACAAAAATAAATATCTGACGAGAAGGGGAGAAAAATTACAATGCACCATACCTTCTCAATGGATTTCCATCTAGTCTTAAAGCCTGTAGACTGGGTTCAAGCAAACCCTGAAGAAATGAAAATTTTTTACTTAGAATAACTAGTGATCAATTCGGAAGAACATATCGTGATTCACGCGTATCAGTAGATAATCCATTGCAACATATGCTCAATAATATAATGCAGAAGTTGCAACTTGATAATAAACAAATCCTGCACATTATTCATTAAGGTTATGAGAATCATCACATGGAATTATTAGAGATAAGATTGTTCCCCTTCTAATAGTAGTTCTCGCTCGCCTAATATCATTACGGCATTCCTTCTTCTTCTTTTTCATTTGGTTCATTTTTTGTTTTTCTTTAAAGAAAAAAATTAATTTAATTTTGTTTTGCTCTTTTGTGTGCTGTGTAACTGTGTGCAAGTTATCAAACACTGACCAGCTCTGGGGGTAGTGCAGAAATGTTATTGTCTGACAGATCAAGCTCAGTGAGAGAAGTAAGGTTTTTGAACCCCTGCAAACAAAAATTAACAGGAAAAAAAGTAAAGGATTCAGTGCCAATTAGTGCACCAAAAAGAGCAGGTAAAAGTAAAGACGTCATCTGGGATGGATCTTATGAATTGAACTTGAAAGTATATGTCCAAAAGGGGCCAAACAGAGCATTAGTGTCTAGGGTATCTGAGCATATATAACTGTAACAATGTAAATGTCCCAGTGATATACTGATTGACAGGTCCATCTATATTTCAATTGTCAGGATGTCTAGTCCATATGACAAATATAATATTCTCTCAGTAACAACTCAAGGCAAGACATGAGAATAAACGTTTGTCATTTCAATTGCATAGAATTTAAGTAATGACAAAGAGAACTTATATTCACTAAACTGTTCATAACGTAAACCACCGAGCACTACAATTACCGCCCTTAATAAAATTTATAGAACTTAAATTTTCAATTAGGCAGAAACAAAAACAGAAATCTAGTCCCATAGATCAAGGAGAGTAGATGGTGAAACAGAATGTATTACATAAATCCTCTACTCGTCTCTCTTATATCAATTAAGTTGAGGAATAAATTGTTGATTTTTATCAACAAGCTCTGTATTGATAGATTTTTTTGTAACATAACAAAAATGTATGTTACCTCAGGAATCGATTGAAGAGAGTTTTGACTCAGGTCAAGGATCCGCAGTTGTTGCAACCTCAATATATCTGAAGGTGCTTCGCGAAGCTGCATTCGTCTGTAAAGTCAATAAAGAAAATAAATAACACAAAATTTGAACTAAACCCCAATTTATACAATTATATACAAAGAACAAGTGCATGATACAAAAGTGTGTGCATTCTATAATCCTGACCTCAGGTAAAGCTCCTGCAAATGAGGTAAGCTGGAAAACGGTGGATTCTCAGGTAATGAAGCAATGTTGTAACTTAGATCCAAAATCTGGAGCATAGGAATAGCTTTGAATCCATCTGATGGAACCTAGAGATCAAATAGATGAGAGGGTAGTCAGCCCACAATTATCAATAAACACAAAAACAATAAAATACAAGCATACGTTTAAGTATTTGCCATAGCTGGGAGTTTTATTCTCATTTTTACAATAAGGTACCTCATCTAAGCAAAACTTGCCTATGAGAAATAAATGAGTTCAATAAAGACAATCTCAATGAGGGAATGACTGCAGTGGTGTTTAATGTTCTTATTTCAATATCAACCCCATGAGAACTGAAAAATCACAAGTACTATAAATTTTTCACAATTTAGATGCAGAAAATTTCTCTTATCAGGACCACAGATCAATTACAGATACTAGAATCAGATTAGCTATTTATGACAATGTGAATGCGTACATGTGTCTGTCTATGTGAATGGGAGTTACTATTGTAAACAAGTATTAAGTAGAAGATGAGAAAACCAAACAAAAACAAACTGTCAATTTCGTGTTCAACTGCATCACCTGACCTTATTTCTACAAGATCTACTTTACCTGTCTGAGTGGGTTATTGTCCAGCTTCAAACAAGAGAGGCTAGAGAGTGACTTTAAAATTGCATCTGGCCAATCTTTAATCTTGTTCCTAGATAAAATCAAAGTCTGCATATCCAGGAACAATAATATGAATTGACAAAAAACCATAAGATCTAAAATCAAAAAACGAGCTTGCATACAGTATACAATCCCCCAGATTTGGAACTCGGCCAACACCAATTAGCCACTTCTTGTTTTCACTTTAGGTAACAAATTTATAACCATAAAATATTGATTAGCAAAGAGTATTTAGCTATACATATACAAATCTAGAATCAGTCTTAAATCATTGGAGACAACATTTAATTACAGAATGTATACAATCAACTGTTAATTAGCTGTGTAACACGGAAGCTATTCCTCCAGATTTCATAAACATCAGACCAGAAAGGCTTCTACCTTGTATTGTAACCGCCACAGCCCTATTCCAGAAACTAGATCTATAGGACCGAAAGTCACCTAAAATTTAAAGGAGATCTACAGTCTTCATGACTATGAGGAGTTAACTTATTAGCAACTGTGCTAAAGATACCAGTACAGATAGCAACCACTAATACACGACTCTTTATTAGTAACTAAATCTGAGAACTTTACTTGGAGGGAGGCACATGAAGAAAGTTCAGGAGACAGTTCTTGGATGGAATTCCGAGAAAGATCAAGTTTATTAATTTCCCCTGCTTCCCATATTTCTGAAGGAATAGCACTCAGATTCATTCCTTCCAAAGAAAGTTCCTGAAAATAGAAATGCTAGTTTGTGTTAAAAAATTCAGTTTAATGACAGATAAATTAAAATGAAGTCTGAGCTTTCTGCCAAAGTAGCAGCGTATTAGAAAGGAGAAGGCGAAAATGTGCATAATCAACAAAACCGTAAAATACAGATTAAATACAAACTTCTGACGTTCCAACTTGCATATCTCACATACAAATATAACACATTCAATCCAATTCAGATGTTGACTGAAATATCCTTTCTCTTTTTGTTTATGAAAAGTAAGATATAGGATCTATCGAAAACAAAGACCACTTAACCCCAGAATCATAAAAAGTTAAAACCAAGCCCAAGGCTACTCTGATGTATGACTGGCAAGTCATATAACAGATGACACAAAATACCAAGATTTTAAAGTACAGTCATCAAAACAAGGCCTGTGTACTTTTAAGTATATGGTACATTCACCCATTCAGTGCTAGAGAGACAAAGCTCATTCTCTGTGCATCCTAGTTTAACAGATGCATCTCTTGGCTGAGAGCAAGTTGAGCTCCTGAAATAAGCATGCAAAGCAGGGATAATCTTAAGCACAGTTTTCTTTGAACAATTTAGCAAAATTACAAACTAATCATTGAAACTTATGGCCTTAGTAGGAGCACCATTAGGTTCCACAGCATGCCTTGTATTGTACTTATTATTATTGCAGGAACCCATATTCAGTGATACAACTTTGTCTACCAAAAGAAAAGTATGGAGCAAACTTTCCGAGGAGAAGTCCAAAGTATAAATTTAGGATGCTCTTCCATTTTATCATACAAATAAACTAAGGCTCCCTTCATTGCATAAAAACCTTATGCAATTTAACCTCAGGCAAGATGATTTTCCTCCCAAAAAAGAATTTATAAAATAAAAAATGAACAAAAATCTTGCTAACTCAAAAAATTCAAGTAATACCTTTGAAGTAACGGACAATCGAGTTGCCATTGTGATTAAATCCTCCTTTGTAGTACTAGCTTCAGAATCTAAATGAAAGCTAGAGATATATAATTTGAACAAAGTAAATTGATTACAATAAACCAAAACAAATTTGACAAAAGCCAACATACCTTCACTTTCCGGAACTCGACTCCGAAGATACTTCAGTAAAGCAGGGGTGGGCCCATTAACCAATGAGCTGAGGGATAAATACATTGATTGATTAAATAGGCAATTGAAAGAAGAATTGAACATGCAAAAAGGAAAAAGATGACATTTCACACCTTCGCAAAGTTCGCAAAGGATTGCCAGTAAGTAACAGTTTTCTCAGTGTAGTCATCTTGCCTACAGAATAAACAAAAAATATTACCCATTACATGTTAACTCAATAATGCTAAATACTGGATCATCATTATACTTTTTGGATGCGTAAATAAAGGAAAAGAAGGTGAAATGAAAGTATAAGAGAGGAGAAGGTGATTAAGGATTTCTTGGCTTAGTTTAGTTTGTTAAGGAAGATTAGATCTAAGCAATTGGACAATGTCCATCCTCAACACATAATGGCAAATAAAGCATAAGAATTAAGGAAACAGACTCAAATGGGACAAAAGAGAGTCTGCTTTCCTGTAAGTAGAAAGCTCGACTCTAATGCAAAATTTAAAACAGCTATATGAAAGGCTATAAGGAGATATTCTTCGTTCAATATCATTATATTACCACTATTGCCATTAAAAAAACATATTCTTTAATAGTTACAAATTACTTCAGACAAAAGATGGATTTTGCTATATGAAAATATTATGCAAATATAAAGATGTGACATATGCAAATTGCATTATACTACAACAAGCATAAAAAGTTAGGAACTTAGGTTCCTTACTGCACATTCTGATAGAAGTATAGAATCACTGGATCCTAAGTTAGAATCGAACATATAGCACGCTAACCTTACCAATCTCAGGGGGTAATCCAGACAATGAATTATTAGAAAGATCCAAGACTGAAAGACGCAATTGGCATGCCTCCACACAGTATTCCTTCAACTGCATGGATGTGAAGTAATCAGCAAATGAGTCACAGCTTTAAATTATTTTTCTAAGATGAGAAAATAAAAGAAAAACACACAAAGATACAAATAAGGAGAGACAAATTCATAAACAACTCTATTACACCCGCTGAATCTTTTTATTAAAAAAAGGGAGCAAGTTTTTTTAATGATATTAAATTGATAAATGCATGAGACGACATTATTTTATTGGCTCAATCAACTGCATCAACCCAGTTAACCCCGATGCAACCTGGTTTAGCAGGCCAGTTTGCAACCAGATCTGAAATAGACTTTTGCCTATTATTCAATCTTTAATTTTGTATTCTATTAGTCATCATTCTTCAATTAACTTTGTAGTCTCACCCATTTGTACCAACAAAAAAATACAAAAGGATGTTTCTTATGTTGTAGCATCTATATATAGAAGTAAAATAAAAGTAAAAGAGTAAAATAAGCTAGTTACCTGGTTTGAATGAAGATCTAATGTCCCTAATTTAGAAAGTTTCCCTAGCTCTGCTGGTAAAGCAGACAGCGCATTATTCCTAAAATTTTGAGTTCACAATTAAAATGAAAGTAAAAGGGAAAAACATTTGAAAAATTTACTCTTAAAATTCTAAACATGTTTTTATAGTAACGGTTGAGAATATAACCCCATATAGAATTCTGCAAGGGAACAGCATCCCGATATTGAAGATGAGATTGACAGAATTCCTGCAAAAGTGATACATGAAGACACATCAGAAGATTCAAGAAAAAATGTAGATAACCAAAGATGAATATATTTTTTCAGTTAGCGTGCACCCCATCCTCATTAAACTAGTCCCTCTCCAAGGTTGGTTTGAGGGGGTTCGAACCCATGACCTCATATTTTCATTGCATGAAGCCAAACCAACAAGGCTGACCTCTATGTGACCCAAAATATGAAAATTTAAGGAGACAATTCCTTGCTTAGTTTACTCACTGTTCTGATGAAGGTCAAGACGAATGAGACGTGAAAGACTTCCAATGGTCTCCGGCATGCCATTCAGCAAATTTTTTGCTGCGCAGAACACATGCATTTCTCTGTTTATGCTGATATGAAAATTAAAACTAAATATTGTTGGGTCATATAAAAAGTAGCAGTGCCACAGATAATTACATGCAATGAGTTCTGTAAGCATGGTCCATGATGCTATCAAGTTGTTGGATAAAACTGTTAGCTTGTTCCCCTGCCATGAGAAAAACATTTTATAACTATTTTTCTATGATTAAGTACTTTGAAATAAATTAAGTATGTTTGAAAAACTGTCCACAGAAATTCTCATTAATACCTCCACATCCAGTTTTGACATTTTCGAACAGTTTGCAAGATCTTCTGGCAAGCTTGTTATACAATTGTTTGATGCCTGGGAAAAATTAATAATGCATCAGCACTGAGCACCCATTTTATTTTTTAATTTTTTAATTTTATTATATAAAAAAGTATCTTCTAAAAAAAAATGCGATGTTTCAGAAATAGTAAGATAGCTATTCAATGGATCCCATCCAGGCTATCCCAACTCTACAATTAATGACCAACCAAGCTAAGGGAAAGCATGGTACACCTGAAAATGAATAGCTGTGGACTACCTATATTACAGCACCAATATGCTGTTGTACATTAAAAAAGCCTATGGGTAAATGGCCATTGCAAAGCATTACCTTGAAATCTGATAAATTTAAACATCTTCCAAGTGAGCTTGGGAGTTCTTTAAGCTGATTACTCGAACAATCAAACCTACATGATCACATAAAGCTGAATCAGTCAAACATTAAAGGTTTGAAATTCAACTTTTTATGTACATTAGCTTTCTATCAGATAGATGTATATAATTCATTTCACATCACCAGATCAACAGCAATAATAATGACGCGGCAACAATGACGACAGATGGTATATTTATAGGAAAAGAAAAAGAAAACGATTACTTGACAAGGGCAGTTGCTGATCCAATCTCTTCTGGTATTTTCACAATTGAATTAAAGGATACATCTAACGATTTCAGCATGTGAAGCCTGTCAAATACATAGAGAAGAAACCAAATGATGAACATTCCACATTTTATGCACAAACCACAAAATTCAGCCCAGCATTTTCAAACAACTCACTCTCCAATTGCAGCTGGAAGTTCAGAAAGTTTGTTGTGGCTAACATTCAGTACTGTCAGTAAAGGCAAGTTCCTCAAATCCTCTTTCAACTTTTCAATATTATTATGAGCCAAAATTAGCTTTTGTAAATCCACAGCCTGCAAATAACCGACCAAATTAGAAATGAAAAAATGAAAATTTCAACAAAAATTAAATGGGTAATGCAAAACATACAAAGTTGGGATCCCACTAATGCGGAAAGTCAACAAACTACGGATTCCCATTTCTGTAAGAATAATGTTATTGAAACAGATACCTCCCACCACTTGTCGCTCTCTCCCGCCTCATCGAAATTTTTGTATACCTCATTGGGCACATCCCTAGAAAAATGAAATTCAAATTTATTACATAAGTATGAACAATTTATTAATTTATGATGCTTTTGTCTCCAAAAAAAAAAAAAGCATCCAGCTTGCAAAAGTAACACAAATCTGATCAGAAGGACCTGATCATCTCAATCAACAATCATTGGACAAAATCAGACGGTTATTACACGTTTCTTAATGCGTATCAGTTTCCTAATTCACAGAAGTATAATTTTGATGAAAATTGCGTGCAATTATAAAAATAATAATGATCATAAATAAATGAATGAATGAATGAGAGTGGCATTTGTGTAAAAAGTGAAGATGGCTCGCCTGAGAGAGCGATTTGATAGGTTGAGAGAACCGGAGGTTCTTGCAGCTTTCAGTATCCGATCCATGCTCTGTGTTTATGTTTGTGTTCGTTTTTATCTCGGACGACATGTGTTTTATTCGCTTATGCTTTGCTTCGAGTTTCAGGGAACGTGAGTTTGTTGTTGCTGTTGTTGTAATGATAATGGAGCCGAGAAAGAGATGAGCTGTCCCGTCGCTTACGCTGTCGCGTCCCCCATTTTTCTCCTCTGAAAATTGTGGTTAAATAATATGAAATATTATGCCAATATTTTTAAATAGAAAAAAAACCAGAACTTACTAATTTAGAAGAGAAATTCATTAATTGTGTTTGTAAGTTGGAATCAAAGTTAGTATTTTTTTCCCTTAAAGACAAGCTGTTTTCGCTCTGCGCGTTAAGAACGAAATTTGAACCTATGACTAATATTTTATCTCAAGAAATTTTTCCCTATTCAAGAGATTTACTTGCTTAAACCACATGATCAATCAACTATACATACCATATCTCTGTAATCATATTTTTAGACTAATTAATTTTATTGTTATAAAAGTTATAACTTAAAAACAGTTTAGTTAAAAAAATTATTATTTTAACTCTATTTATCTTATGTAACAATAAAGAGGTAAATTCATGAATAATTAACTAATGGCGCATGTAAATTTCATTAAGTTGCAAACATACTTAAGAAACTAAAAATATTTTGACTCAATAAGAAAATGTCCATATTACAAGTTATTATGTTCTTGCATTCAAATAGCAACTTTAAAAAATAAAATTATTATCTCAAACAACTTAAGAAAATATTTTATTTCATGTCGAAACTTTAATGTAATATATATTTTGTAATATATAAATAATTATTACTATATGGATACAAGTTACTTAAAACTAAATTAGAATATTTATTATAATTGTAGAGTTTATTCTTATTTATAACCGATCAATTTAAGATCAAAATTTTTTATAACTATATAAAACTTATTTTGCACTGAGTATCACTATATAGGAATAACTAATGTAATTTAGTGGATTTGACTAATTTTATTCGAAAATATTTCTATATATATATTTTAAAAAGTATCTATCACGAGGAAGTTAGTCAATAAGCTATTTATTAATCTTATAAAACCTTTGGTAAGATTATGTTATGTTCATCGACTTAATTTTTTTAAATAAATTCTATGGTAGATAAAAAAAGAAAAAAAAAGAAAGAAAGGTAAGGCTACTCCATTTGATAAAAAAAAAATCTACACCCAAGTTCAGAGTTTTGGTTCACTATCTCAGTCATGATTTTCTACCCAAGAAAGAAGGGTCTTTCCTTTTGGGCGGATTGTGGCCGAGGCGCTTCGCAAATTGACACCATAGTTTGTACCACATACTTTAATCCTCTAAGTTAAAGGCTTACCTCGTCTCCATTAAATTTGTTCTTAAAAAATCCTAAAAAAAAAAACCTTTTCTCTCCTCAGCTACTTCTATAATTCTATTTTGATCTAAGGAATATCGCTAAAATACTTTTCAAATAAGATTTTATTACTTATTTGAAAAACTACATTAATATTTAAGACTCCAAAAAATACTCCAATTAAATTTCTCCAAATAAGAGATGATTTTCTCTCTTTTAAATTTAGAGAGTTGATTTATTCCTCTTTAATTTATATTTTATTATTTTTCATTAGAGAAAAGGTGAGAAGTGCTTTAATTGCTATTGATTTTTCTTTAAAAAATAATTATTTGATTAAAATAATACTAACTTATTTCTATTTAAAGAATCTTTTAGAGAATAACATATTTTTTCACTCTTTTATTTACCATATAGATAAACAAATAGATATTTGAAAAGTAAAATTAATAGAGATTTTTGGAGATACTCCAAAAATATTATCTTTTGACTTTAAATATATATTATTTTAATTACATTAAATCAATGAAACTTGAAATAAAAAATTTAAGCTAAAATACCAAAATACAACACTTGAACATAGCTTAATTTATTGGAAAGAAAAGTCAAAAAGTCAATAATTAATACAAATGGAAATTCCGACCAGATTTTTCAGCCCCCAACTTATTTGTTTATTACGATTTTCACAATAACGAACCGGGCTTAATTTGATCCAAACCGGAACTGAACCCGTCATGTCGTGCGGTTTTTATTTTTTATTTTTTTAAAAAAAATCATTAAGCCAGGGGATGAGAAAGGAAAACCCTAGCCCCAAATTAGCAAAGCAAGCCACCCACTTCTGCAAACTCACACCTCAAGTTGGCGCCACCCTTACATCAAGAGCTGAAAGCCGCAATTTACTCAGCCTTCTGTCATCCTCCTTACAGGAATTCGTCGCCTTTGCTCACCGGTGAACGAAAATGGCAAAGACGAAAGAGAAGAGAAAGTGAATGTGTCGGGCAAGCCGAAACACTCGCTGGACGCGAATCGTACGGACGGAAAAAGCGGTAGCCGAAGTGCGTCGACAGTACGCCGCCTCAATATGTACAAGACGAGGCCGAAACGCGACCGTAAGGGCAAAGTTTTGCAGCACGAGTTTCAGTCGAAGGAGTTGCCCAGCACTCGCATTCAGCCAGACCGCCGCTGGTTCGGTACGTCGTAGAAAGCATTTTTCGAGCTAAATCAACTCGGCAAATGCCACTTTTGAGTTAAAAAAATGAAATGAAAAGAAATTTTCAGAAAGTCACTTTTGAAGAAGCATAATGAAGCATTGATTTAATTTGTTTTGTGATGTTTGGCTACTTGAAAGTGTATGGTAGCATTGTAAAAAGATTTCCCGAACACACTAGTAGTTCTGTTTGAGGTTGCATTAATGATTCTGATTTAAGCTCTGTAGAATTGCTCTTCTTTTAACTGTGTAGGAACACACGTTGTGTGAATCAGAAGCAGCTCGAATTCTTCGTGAAGAGCTACAGAGCCATATGTCTAGTAGCTATAATGTTATCTTGAGAGAGAAAAAACTGCCCTTTTCTCTCCTAAATGATCACCAGAAGGTATGAACTGCTATTTGCAAAATCTATTGAGGTGTGTGCGAATGCCTAGTTATTTCTATGTTTGATCTTAGCTTCAGGTGAATATGCATTGTCAATTAAGTCTAAAATATGGGTTGTATGTGCTTTTCATTGAATGTAACTCTTCATTAGAAATCTTACTAAACACATGGGAGGCAGATGCTTTATGCTAATAGTTTTGAATATGGTTAACGGTATCAATATCAAGTTATATTCCGTTCTAATAAGTTTCTTACCAGGTTGATTTTCATTTGTTATATGCTTTTCCTTCCTTTTCAATGTATGTACAGCAAGCTAGAGTTCACCTCCTTGATACCGAGCCTTTTCAAGATGCCTTTGGACCTAAGGGAAAGAGGAAGAGGCCAAAGCTATTGGCATCAGATTACGAATCTTTAGTTAAGAGAGCTGATGGTTCTCAAGGTAAATGATTATCCTTATTGTGGTTAGTTGGTCAATAGAATTACACATCTGCCTGTTATTCATATGTCTTTGCGTGTTTGAGGGCTTGCATGTCAATTGTTGTACATAGAGTGAATCTAAACTAAAGGGATAAAATATATGTTTTCCTTTGTTGCTTTTCTTTTTCTTGATTTTAGAATTGTATATGATTATTAATTTTTGTTCTTTTAACTCCTTAGATGCCTTTGAGCAGAAGAATGATGCTAGTACATCAGCAGAAGGAGTTGAGGGAGATGGATTTAGGGATCTTGTTCGGCATACAATGTTTTGAGAAGGGTCAAAGTAAACGTATATGGGGAGAACTGTACAAAGTAATAGACTCGTCGGATGTTGTTGTCCAGGTCTGCTTTTCTTCTTTTTCACAGTTTGTGGAAAAAAAAATAAAGGAACCCTTTTGTGGTACTTTTGACTACTCTATGAACATGTCATAGGTTTTACTATGAATTGTTATGAGGTTAAGAATAAATACAGCTACAGTTAGGTGATCATGTTCATCCAGTTAGACAATTTTTATTGTTTTATGTGAGAAACTAGAAGATATTTATTAATGTGATGTATAAGTGATCACTGGATGAGCAAGATGATTGGTTGTAGGTGTCTTTATGCGCCATAAGTTTTATCAATATTCTGTCCACCCTTGATAGATCATACACTTGCCTTTTAGGCAATTTTTATTGTGTGCTCAAGATTTTTCTTACAATTAGGTGATAATGTTCATCCTCATGGACAATTTTCATTGTTTTTTATAAGAAACTAGGAGATATTTATCAAGGTGATAAGATGAATCACTGGTGAGGAAGATCATTGGTTTTAGGTAACCATGTTCGCAAGATGTTTTATATCGATATCCTGGCTAGCCATGATTGATCATACACTTCCCTTTTTGGCAATTTCTAAGACAAACATCCTCCTGTGCCCCCAAACCAAAAAAAAAAACTGTTACTTATTTTTATTTTAACTTTTCCTGCAGGTTTTGGATGCTAGAGACCCTCAAGGCACAAGATGTCATCATCTTGAGAGGCATCTAAAAGAGCATTGCAAACAAAAGCATATGATTCTTCTGTTAAACAAGGTCATTGCAATTCTCGTAAACATTTTAGATATCATCAATGAATCATTTTTCCATAAATTGACTGACTTTAAAAGTTCTCTCATCTCAGTGCGATCTTGTTCCCGCCTGGGCTACAAAAGGATGGCTTAGAGTTTTATCAAAGGAATATCCAAGTTTAGCATTCCATGCTAGCATCAATAAATCTTTTGGCAAGGTAATTCGAATGTTATAACTTGATTTACTTGCAAAGAAGCACACACCACAATAATTGTGGAATATAGAGATGCTTTTCCACCACTCAGAATTCCATGATTCCATTGTACAAGCTGTTCTGAATTGCAATGATATATTTACTGTGTCTTTTCTCTCTGTTATTCTCTGTATGTTAGAGAAACCATGTCTATTTTGCCAGCCTTGTGTCCTGGTTTGGGATAAATGAAACAATCTTGAAAAGGCAAAAATATTGATTGCCAAATGTTTACAACTTTTATATGTTGTTGCTGCACTGAATTTATTTGATGATCTTGAAGTTGCTGTTTGAATTTTTACAATCCATTTGTTCTGCACAGGGTTCTCTTTTATCTGTGCTGAGACAATTTGCTCGCTTGAAGAGTGACAAGCAAGCAATATCTGTTGGTTTTGTTGGGTATCCTAACGTTGGAAAATCGTCAGTTATCAACACTCTGCGTACAAAGAATGTAATGCTCTTCTTTCCTTCTTCTGTTGTATGGTACTGGTTCTATTGTCAGCTGCTTTTCTATTTTGGTGAATCGTGATCTGATGCCAAATATCAATTTGGTTATATGGAGGAAGCGAATTAGGTTGATTGCTTAATCTTTTGAAAGCTTGAACATCAAATTTTCAAAGCGACATTTAAGTAGATTGCTATTGAATTTAAACAGTTCCGAGTTCAAGTTGTGTTGTGGCCAATTTCAAGTCTGTCCCCATGGTGTTAGATGGTGTTATTTCGGCACAATTGTCATAAAAAGTGGATGTTAGGTTTTAGTGCTCTGTTGCATGTTATGCGTTGCTAGAAGTCATGTATTTTAGTAATGATGTTGAGCTATCTGGGATTCTGGATGGCATTTGTATTTACCATTCTTTTCATGTAACAAGTTGAGTAGGTCCATTTAATCGATACAGTTGTTCATTTTAAATTTTGCTTAGGTCTGCAAGGTTGCTCCTATTCCAGGGGAGACTAAGGTGTGGCAGTATATAACACTCACGAAAAGGATCTTCTTGATTGACTGTCCTGGAGTTGTTTACCAGAACAAGGACTCCGAAACGGATATCGTACTGAAGGGAGTGGTATGTTTTTGTGTGTCTTCTCGTGTATGACCGTTCAGGATATGCAATATTACGTATTTTATTACAGTTTTGCATGCATGCTAGTTAATGGCTGTCAGATGTCAATTCCCATTCCTCAGTCCTTAATCTCTCTTCTAATACTTTATTTCCATCATTCTATTTTTAATTCATTTAATCCATGCACCCGGAATCTTTTTCCCTCAGATGGAGATTTAAGTCCCAAGTTTTCTTTATTACCATTGTTTCCTTCTTAACTCATTTGAATCATTCAAAGTAGATGTGTATTATTCTTTGTTTGCTTATTCGTTTCGTTTTCAGTGTTTCTGTGTGATGACCTTATCACATTTGATCTGCTGGCATCTGTAATATACTATTTGATAATTTATTGTGTTGAGTGCTTGTCCCTTCCAAGGTTCGTGTCACAAACTTGGAGGATGCTGCTGAACACATAGGAGAAGTACTAAAACGTGTCAAGAAGGAGCACCTTAAAAGAGCATATAAGATAAAAGATTGGTGAGCCACTTTTCCATCTATGATGAGCATATACTAGTCCTTAGGGATTTAAGAGATGAGGAGTACTTTCAAAGATTGCCTTTTCTATTCCATGATTTTTTATTTTATTTTGCCCTTTTGGCTAATTTTACAATAGAAACAGATGGTCTGTGTAACCGGTAACCTTGGTTGGTTATTTGGCTACGCTGCTAGGATCTTGCAATTAAAATTATACCTAATTTTATTTTTGCTTCTGTTGCAGGGTTGACGAAAATGACTTTCTACTTCAGTTGTGCAAATCAACAGGCAAACTTTTGAGGGTGTGTTTGTTTCTTCATTTCATTTCTTGGTATTTATTTTTTTATGATCATACCACAAATCTAGCTTCAGTTGGACATTTGTGATACATGAAAACTTTCATTCTTTGCACTCATTTTGAACACTAAAGATGGGCAGGAATTAAACCTGTTTCAGTGTGGTGAGTGGACTAGGATTAAACCAACGTCATTCTATTTTAGTTCCATTCCTTTACTTTTTGAAGGATAAGGAACCGGTTTCTTAGTTTATGTTTTATACGGATTGTGTCCAGGGTGGCGAACCTGACTTCATGACAGCGGCAAAGATGATCCTCCATGACTGGCAGAGAGGTAAGATTCCCTTCTTTGTCCCTCCTCCTCATCAAGAAGACGATTCTTCAGCGGAACCCAATGTATGTGGGTTAAACGAGGAGGCAGTTGGCGATAACAATCAGGCATCCGCAGCCCTCAAAGTAATTGCTAGCGTTATGTCGTCCCAGCAGCAAAGAAATGTCCCTGTTCAAAGAGATCTCTTCGGCGAGAATGAGTTGAAGGATGGGACAATAGATCAACATACAGACACGGATGCCAAGGCATCCGACCGGCCATTGGAGTCGGAGGCATCTGACCAGCCATCTGACTGTGATTCAGAATCGGAATCTGACGAAGATCAGCCCCCGGCAAGTGACTCAGAGAAATAATGAAAGGAGAAAGAAAACAGTTTTGCATGCTGTTTTATTTTATATTAATAAGCAAATCAAAATTTTGTAGTTTGGACAATTGTTTTATTTTTTTGGTTTTCAACAAGTTGAATTGTAAGTTTATCAATGTTAGTCAATTTCCTTAAATCTCATCCCAGTAGATCACATTGTTTAAGCTACGTGCAATTCAATCTTCATCACTATGGAATATTAATAGGATTAATATGAAACTGTTTTTCCAAAGAGGGCTGTGATTAAGTTATATTATTTGTAGCTTTATTAATTTAAAATCAGTTTTTGTTTTTTTTTTATAATTCTTGTTATGTCTGTTATTGCCTATCTCATGAAAATTATTTTTGGGTGAAGGTGCAGAGCAGCCGTTGTTTATATTTTGATGATTTTTATTTGGTATTATTTGTTGATTGTGAAGAGCTGTTTCTTTGACGGTCATAAAATTTCGAGAAGGGACACGAGTGGCCAAAATTAGACGACCAGCCATCGTTGTCTCATGTTAAAGTCGCATGGCATGTGGAATGGTATGCGGTAGTTACGAGTAATTAATTAATAAGCAGATGCATGTGAAACCCAGTAGTGTTTAAGTGCTTTCTTTAATTTTGCCTTTATTTGATTGAAGCTACGCTAATCTCTCCTTGATAGATGTATAGGAATTAGAAAGAAGATTTGAATAATATGGTAGCGGCCATCGTTTTCACTATTATTTTGTCAATTCAAAAGGAAATTTGTCAATCCAAAAGCCTGACTGGTGGAAACCGTGGAACGTACTGTAATGACCTACATTGCCGGCTGTTGGAAATGAATTTGTTCTTAATTCCTGTAAAGTTTTATTTTAAACCTGATTAAAATGTCAATTAAGCCCCAATGACTTATTGTTTTTTTTTTTTTTGTCTTTGTGTTGAATAAGAGGTTTTGTTTGTGATATACCCCTTCAAAATACTCTTAATAGTTCTAAACCTACAAAAAAAAAAAAAAACAATCTACACTCTTTATTTTACTTTTAAAAAATATTCTTCACTCCCCTATAAATGACGGGAACACTTTAGAGTATTTGAGATCTTAGAGAATTTTTTCCTTGCGGCCACTTTACATTAGCAGCTTCAACACTTAAATTTTATTTTACTTTAATTACAACTTGAATTTCAACGATAATTAAGAAAAATTTCAAAAATAAGGAGTCAAGAAGGTATCTTTTACTTCTACATAATTATTATAAAAATAGATAATTAAGAAGAAATGGTAGTAGTAAAAAATTTGAGATGAAGAATTCAGCAATGGGACTATGCACTTTGTATTTCAAGAAATTTTTTTTAAACTTAAAAAAAATGAGTTAATGAATACAATAATTTTCTTTGTAAAAAAAAGAGCAATAAATTTTTGAAAAATGATATTTGAATGCCAAGAAGAAATCATCAGGACAAAAACGATATCATTATAGCATGATAATGCTGTTGTCTTTTGTGCTATGATGATGCTGTAGCATGATCCGTAATCTTACATTTTTTTAAGTGTTCATGGTGTTCGAATATCAATGCTGTATATTATTTTAGTCATTGTTTATTTTTTGTCCATTGATTTTATGAGAGTATAAGGCTTTTTTAAGAGAAATTAAAAAGAATAATAATAAAAGTAAAAAAAAATCTAACATTAAATAAAAATTATTTTTGAAAATTGAAAGTGTACATAATTCAATTTATTTCCTTAAAAAATTAATAATGAATGAATTAGTCGACAAACAATATTATTTATAACTCTTTAAACTAAGATTATCGATTATACAATTTGTGTAAAAAATAAAATTTAATTATAAGATAATTTAATGATAGTAATGTCTAAAAACATATTTTCTTACAATATTTAACGTAAAAAATTATTAATTAAAGTTAAAAGTTAAAACCATCAAATGTTTAAATTCGTGAGTGATGAGTGGTGACCTACATACATGTGAAATCTTAATTGCATAATACAATTCATTACCCAAAAAAAAAATATATAAAAAAACACATAGCACATGTAATGATTTGCACAACTCGTGATACTTATTAAAACGTCTAACGAATATAAGTTAAATCAATTCTCAATGTTCAACAACCCGTTAAATTGTTTCTTATTATATTTATTCTCTGTAATATAAATAATCAAAGTAATATATCATTTTAATTAATAATATTTACTATGTTTTTTTTTTTACTTTACGCCTCTGTTGACAACCCACCTAACCCATCGCTAATTCTAATCCACACTAACAATAATTTCTAACCTATTTTAATAACATTAAATAGAGACTAATACGTATAAAAATTAAAATATTATTCATAAATCTTAAAGTATGAAATTAATAACAAATAACTAACTGTCACGTTTCCAAAAAAAAAAAAAATTCAACTAAAAGGTTATTGGTGAAGATTAGGAATTGAAATTTATGTCATTAAAAATTAATGAATTATTTATTATTATTTTTAATTAAGGACCTGTTCTTTGTATCTAATGAGATTCTTCTTCGGTTGAGTGTGTTGCTGCATGCATCGCGTTCCAGGTAACCAAGAAAAGCGGTGATTTTTTATTTTTTAAAAATCAGTTTCCAAATGAAAAATAAAATAATATAAAATACCCATTCACCCTAAACGACATCGTATCCCTACAAATTAAAACGAACTTCCATTGACGTTGTTTAAAAACTGCACTGCACCCGCACAGATCTCTCTGCAAACTGCAGTACTGCAAACACGGAGTATTAAAAAATTATATATATATAAAAAAAACATTTCAAAAAAGAAAAAGAAAAAAAAAAGAAAAGTTAAAAGTCCCCAGGTCGTTTCTGGTGAGGGCTCATCGTTCTTTTCGCCGTTTCATATTGAAAAAAAGAAAAAAGGGAAAAAATCTAAGAAGTTTCAAAATTCCTTTGACGCTTTTGTTTTTATACTATATTTTCTATTATACTTTCCAAATTTTTTTTTTTTTTTGGAAGAACTCGGTAGTTGGTACAGTTTGTAGTTTGAACAATTGTACATTTTTGGTTTTTGAATCTTGGAATCAACTTTCTGTCTTATTCAGAGACCGAAGACTGGATTTTGAATGACGAATGAACGAATGATATATGAATGTAGTAGTAGGTGTTGGGTTATAAATGTTTTCGAGTTAAACAACGCGTTTTGTTATTTATTATTAGTACCGAGATCGAAGTTGGTTAGCTAATTTAGTTTAGTTCAGTACTCTTGAGGAAAACGTCATCGTTTTTGCGTGTTTTTGCTGCTTGCTCCCCAGTCAATACGCTCTCTGCTTCTTTCGGGGGCCAGCATTCTGTTAAAAAATAAGATTACAGTCTCTCCATCTTCAGAGGGAAATTTTTGTCTTTTTCCTCTAAAAAAAAAAAGAAATCGGATTTTTCATCAGACCATTCATTACTTTTTGCTTTTTGGAGTAATTTGAATGAATGTGTTTTTTTTTTTTTAATTTACTAAGAAGATACATATATAAAATTTTCTTTTTCTGGGGTCAGATTTGAAGAGGGAGGGGTGGGGGAGTTTAGAATAATAATGGCAGAGGATACAAAAGAAATGCGAGAGAATGGTAAAGAAATGCGTTCGTTGGCTTTGACGCCGACATGGTCAGTTGCTACAGTGTTGACAGTATTTGTGGTTGTTTCTCTGATTGTAGAACGCTCAATTCACCACCTAAGCAATGTAAGCAGCAGCGTTTAATAAATATTGCTATATTGACTTTATGCTTTATGGTTATGTATTTTTTGTTGTAGATATTGCTTATTAATAGAATTGTGAAGTGGGTTTGCTTTGTTTTGTGGTTTACTCAGACTGTTTAGGATTGGAGTGAACTTGAAGTCTCAATTCACCGTCTTCATATAAAGTTGAATTGTTTTTTAAATTGATATTATGGATTTTACTTTTTGGTTTTACATTTAGTTTTACTAGCCTGAGTACCCGAAGTAGTGTTCGGCTGCAACTTTTAGTTCCGTTTTATGTTTTCTTTGTGCTTTGTTGTCCTGATTGTCATTGCTAAGAATTTGATATCAAATGGGTTTCTTTCTTTCATGGTATGCTTCATCGTATATAGGCTTGAAGAGTGTGCAAATGATGTTGACTATTCTCAAAACAGATATGAACCACAGTCGTAGAATTTTCTGTATGCTGATTATGGTATGATGTATTTGTTGCACAATGGTATAATTTTGCTGCTTTTAAAACACAATACTGTTTTATAGCCTTGCGCCACTTGGATTGGGACGGCTATTGGTAATTTTTTTCGAGTTTGTTATAGCTCTGGTCATAGACAAAGACTCTTTTGTTGTTTTCAGTTGCATGTTGATTCTTCTGGTTAAGGATTGCATTGGAGAATTTTCTGTCATGCCACAGCTCAAATTTGTTTTGATTTGTTCAACTACAATATTGGCAATAATACTAAATAGATGTATTTTCTGCCATTCTTACGTGAATCAATTTCATTTGTTGTAGTGGTTGCGGAAAACTAATCGAAAACCTTTGCTTGCAGCCGTGGAGAAGATGAAAGAAGGTTTACTGCATTAACTAGTTTTTGCATCTTCTTGACATATGTCAAATTCTTTTGACTCATATGTTATACTTAAGCTTTCTTCTTTTCAACTTCTTTCTTCAGAGATGATGCTGCTTGGATTCATTTCACTTTTTTTAACGGCTACTTCGAGCTCTATATCCAATATTTGCATTCCATCAAAGTTTTATGATAGTACTTTTGCTCCTTGCACCAGATCTGAGATTGATGAAGAAATGGAAAATAACTCTTCCGAGGGCCGTAAATTGATGGGTTTACTTTTTCCTCATCGCTATAGGAGAGTGCTGAATGAGTTGAATAAAAATACCTGCAAAGAGGTGCGTAACCTATCATGTAAATTGTAATAGTAAAATTTAGCTTCAGTTTTCTGGTTATTGTCTTTGCGAAAGGAAATCGCAAGAAAATATATTGGTAGCCTTACCAACCCTGTTGGTAGTGAAAGTGATGATAAAGTTGTGCAATGCATTATGCTTTATGCAGTTTATATAATTTGTTTATATGTTTATGTGTTCTTTCTCTGCGCTTTTGGAATTATCTTGGCTAAAAAGAATTCTTCCTCCTTCTCTATGCAGGGTTATGAGCCATTTTTTCATATGAGGGTCTTGAGCAGTTGCATCGCTTCATTTTTGTCATGGCAGTCACTCATATATCATACAGCTGCTTAACTATGTTGCTGGCAATTGTGAAGGTTAGATATTCATATTCTTTTGAAATCAGAGAATGTTGCTGAGAAGTTTAGGTCCTTTATTTGACATTTTGGCTGCTATGAATCAGATGTTGTTGGGCACCGTTTCCAGCATTTTCTGCTAAAATTTGAGATTGCCCTCGGAAAGATAAAATTTAACAAATGTATTCGTGACTTCCATGTTGTGTGGTTAAGAACGTAATTGTAGTAAAGGCTGGTTCTTAGCATGAAGTCATATAATAAAAAGCCATACTTTTTGCAAATTCTTCTCTCTATCTCTTTCCTGCTAATTGTAAATGCTGTGTCATTTGAGCAGATTCATAGTTGGAGAGTATGGGAGGAAGAGGCTCATATGGACCGGCGCATGTTCTCTGACTGGTGAGCTTGTAGACAATTAAGCTGTGGTGGTGGTAGGTTTATGTAAGAGTCAAACAGTTCCTTTCTGCTGATTTAAGGCTTATGATTTATGACTGATATAGTGCACCTTCAATAAAGACTGAAGAAAAACAACAGTCCAATTTATTAATTCACCTTAGTTATGTGGGAAACTAGAATCTTTATAGACAAACTTGTTCCAAACATAAGGGTTTTAGGAAGTTGAGCAAAATTGTGAAGAGAAAGAGATGGTTGAGGTATTAGCACTTATTACATGATTTTGTACGATGAAATTTGATTCAGATAAGATAATGAGTAGTTTACTTATCTAAAAAAAGAAGATTGAGTTGGGAGATGAAAAGCACAAGGGTGGGAGGGAAGAAAGAAAAAATGGAAAAGATAAAGCTAGGCAGACTAAGTTGGAGTCAGGTAAGCAGTCATATGAGAGATCATTATTAAAATCCGTAGGCCCAGGTTTTATGTCTACACAGTGTATTCTTCAGTCCCTTTTTTTATGTTTCAGATAATCAGATATATACTGCATCATTTCTTATGAATGATGATTTGTAGATTGCACTACTAAATGGTGTGTACTTCTTACTGCAACTAACTGCTTCTATTTGTGATGTTAAAAAACTGTTAAGATAAATTAACATTCTGGCTTTATTGTTTCCGTAAAGCCAAAGTTGATTTCAGATCAATTGATTTTATTTTTAATTTTGTTTTTTATCTCAAATGAGTAGCTGAATTTTTTCTGGAACAGAAATCACAAGAGAGTTGACAATACGAAGGCAAACAACCTTTGTCAGATACCATACATCTAATCCTTTGTCCAGGAATAAGTTACTTATCTGGGTGGTATGTTAAGACTTTCTGTTCTCTCTTCGTTTAAATTGATCCATTTTATCTCTTTGCGTACTTTACATTACCCTGGAAACTAAGTAGGTAGTGCCCTTAATATTCATTGTAATGTAATTGCTCTCCCTCATGATTCCATTGACTGGAAGGAGATTCTCCGAAAGTTAAGTGGAGTGCCAGTGGATAGAAGTAAAATTTGACTGCTTTTTTCTACTTTTGTTTTGCCCCCACTGGGTGAGAATTTGGTTAAGCCAACTCTACTGCACATAAAGTTGTTTGTGAAGAAATGAAATCTTCCGCCAGGTCAATGCTAGGAGTATTAAGGAAACAACCTTTGGGAAGCAAAGAAATAATTAACTATCAGATTAGTTACACAGTAATCATTAATCACCTTCAGAATTCAAACCTCATGTTTAAGTGGCTGGAAGAAGTATAATATACTTATATGCTTTTCTTTTCCCCTATGTAACCAGAAGAGCATGTTTGTTTTTCTCATAGCTATGATCATACCTCTTTTGATTGAGGTTACTGGTTTTATCAACTTGTAGACGTGCTTCTTCCGCCAATTTGGGCGCTCAGTGGTTCGTGCTGACTATCTTACACTTCGAAAGGGGTTCATCACGGTATGCAGTTTTCCTATTTGTTTAAATGATATGCCTTTACAATTATTAACATGATTTTGTGATAATCATGGATCTGTTGTACATGAGGATATTCCTTGAGTGTATCGTCAATAATCTACACCTACATGAGAGTATGGCAGTCTCTGAACCTTCAGCATATGAAACTTTAGTAAAGATAACCTGCAGTGTGTGAAAGTTCAGAAAAGATAACAATAGAAACATGTGTAAAACTCAAATGTGAGTTGAATAAAAACAGTGTTATATCAACTATGGCAAGAATGAACGCTAGACATCTTGTATAATCTAAAAGGATTTTTCCACTAGAGCCAACTGGCAAGCGCTGTTGAGGGTATGTTTTTTAAAGTTATAGAAAAGATTATGTATGCAAAAATAGATGATGTTGGGATTATTCTTAAAATCGTGAGAATCAGCAAAAGGATCAAACTTTCACTTCATTTTCCATTTCCATTTTTTTTTCC